>CAUYPK010145739.1:0-19552 GCA_963574355.1 Loris lydekkerianus
GGGTCCAGAAGTCCCTTGCTGGCTCCCTGTATCCTCAAAGGGATGATCATAGGCAGATCCCACCGGCCAGAGATGTCTGGAGTCTTGTCTCCCCAGACTCACCGTGCCCAGTTGCAGGGAAGCTGTTACTCAGCCGCCATCTTTAATCCAAATCTAAAACTGTATTCTTTAACTTCTTTTGTCAATGGCCTACCATATTTTTTGCCTATTTTCTATTAGAGCATTAATGCCATACTTTTTCCTATTCCAATATTTCTTATTGATTATATAAAAAATTGTTGCCTTTACACATGTTAGGAACATTAAATCCTCGTGTATAACATTTGTCCTAAATTTTTGTTACAAGTATGATTTCCCACATTTTAGTTTGCTGTTGTTTTATGGCCTTTTTGACATACAAAATTTTTTTAAGAATATTATCAAACCATTTGTGTTTTTACTTTATGGTTCCTACCTTCCATGCTATTCTTAGCAAGATCTTCCTACCTCCAGATTTTAAACATGTTTACTTAAACTTTTTTTTCTGCAGTTACAAACACAGTTTATTTATTTGGGAGAAATTTTTCATGAGGTTTATTTATTTTTTATTTCAGATTAATATGAGGGTACAAACTACTAAGTTACAATGTTTGCATTTGTTAGAGAATGTCCCTGTTGCAGCTGTGGCCCACACTCAGGAGATGTGCCATATGCCCTTGTTAAAATTTTTGTTATTGTTAGGTTAAACTTCTTTCTTAACCCAGTTGTATGTTAGTTTGTCTGAATATGTGGTAAGACTCTGACTTTATTTTTGTTTGATTATTAAATAATTATTTTGAGTCCATGTATTATATCAAATAAGACCCTTGCATGATGACTTGAAAGATATTCATCATGAACTAAGTAACTTTATGTACTCACATCTATCTTCTGTGAGTTTCAAATCTTAAGTATTTCAGCTTTATGATGTATGTTAATACACAGGGCGCAAGTCTCTTTTTTTAAAAAAAATTTATTCTTTCTATTTTTCTTGTAGATGAAACTTAGAATCATTTTTGTAAAGCTCCGTGAATTATTTCTACTGACTTAAATTTATACATTAATTTTGGAGCTCTTTCTTTCACGTCCTGACCACAATCTAATTAATATCCAGGTTTTTGTAAATCTGAAAACAAAACGATAGAAATCCACTTAATAGACATATTAACATGTGGTCAAGCTTATTAGTAATCAGGAGAATGCCAATTTAATCTATACTGACACACTATTGCACAATCACTAGATTGGCAAAAATTAAAGGGTCAATTAATACCAAGTATAGATAAGGATGTTGAACAACTATGATACATTGCTGGTCATAGTATAAATTGACACAAACAGTTTAATAAATAGTTTGTCATTTTCTAATATACATGAAGATACATATTTTCATCACCAGCAGTTCCCCTGCCAGGAACATACGGTAGAGATACGTGATCTTCCCGATGTACAGCTTTGTCCATAGGAGCATTGTTCACCGTAGTCCCAAATTGAAAATAACCCAAATGGTAATCAACAATGGGACAGGCAGGTAAATTACCGAATACTCACATAGTGTTGAAAGAGACTGAACTGCAACCACATGCAGCAATTTACATAAATCTTACGCATGTATCATTAAGAATAGCGGGACAACAAACAACACAAGGAATAGGACTTAATATAAGGAACAGGATTTAATTTAAATGTAATTCAATAGGATTTAGTAGAATACAAGGAATAGGATTTTTCTTTTGCTCTGTTAGTGTTTTCTTTATTATGAAACATTGAAATAAGTTAAATAAATTGGCTGATGTCTGGACAGTTCTTGGCCAATTCATCCCCAGTCCCCGGGTTCTATATATAAAATATGTAAAACTAAACTACTGCTTAGAAATATATATACAGAGGGTCAATCTATGCAGAAAATCAAGAAAATTATTAACATGAAATTGAGGATAGTGAATTTTAGGGTTGTGAACAAGACAGGACACAGCAATGGCGGCAAGATTCTGTTTCTTGACCCATGTAATGGTCATACAGACATTTGCTTATAATTGTTTGTTTGATTCTTCTGTTTTATTTACTTTTCTGAATGTATGTATAGAAATACTTAAAAAAATGATACCAAATAAAATACTCAATGGCTTTTATGATGGACTCTTGGTCCCCCCACTGCACTATTCGCACCCTCCCAGGAACAGGGACCGTCTTGAGGGGTTTGGGAAAGCCCCTTGGTATCTTTCTGCTTTGGCTCTTCAGCTATTTGAGGACTCAAAGAACTACCTATCTGTTATGTATGTTTTGTATGTCAGTGTTCTACCAGAATTCCTCAGTGCGTAGCACATTGTGCATATTTGTCAATTGAATGAATATGTATCTCAATGTCTTCCTGCCTGAAAATAGAGCAAAGACAAGAGGGGGAGAAAAAACACTCACTCAATAAAGGTGGAAAAAAGAAAGTAAAAAGAACGCTTAAACTCCAGGGATAATCCAATATGTCAGAATATACAACTTTTATACAGTAACATTCTTCTGTTAGGCATTTTCTCAGCACAGTGCGTCTTAACATCCCACAACATTCTCTTAAGCTTCTCTAAGTAAGACGTCTGTCACTTATTACCTGGGGGACTAGCTGAGATGACTTGCTGTGAGATACTGAGCAGAGGAAGCAGAAATATAGTTCATTCCATCCAGTCTCCTGGAGTAGCCATTATATCCTAAATTGCATTGGGAGCTGTGACTTGCAGAAAGGAGGCGGCGTCGCATGCAGGGTGAACGCGCTCAGGAATGAGGCCTACTTAGACCTGCTCTATCAGGCTCCTAGAGTCAGGGTCAGTCCTGGCATTAGGATGTCAATGCTCTGCCTCACTAATTGGATGTTGTATTCAGGATTTTACTTAGAAAAGAACTTGGGCTCATGGGGCAGGACAAGCCTGTGTGTGTAGGTTCTGTGTCATACCAGTTTTCCTTGCCCAGAGTCACTGCCTTACTTGAACCAATGCTGTGTACCTTTTGACTAGTTCAGTCCCCCATAGTTAGGAATGTTTGCCTCTGAGTACCTAATGTTTATGAGCACTTTCTAAGTGCCAGACACCGTGCTGAGATTTTGGCAGGACTATCTTAATTTCAAACCCTATAAAGATTGTCCTCTTATTATTCTGATTTTGTCCTGATTCTCAGGCTCTGCCAACTAACTTGCTCATGGTCATTGTAAGTGGGGAGGGCAGAATTTGCACTCAAGACAGCACAGTTCCAGAGCTAATGGTCACAGCTATTGCTGGAGTAATTGATTTTATTTGTTCATTCATTCAACTAATTTCTGTCCAATGACTCTGAACGCCAGGTTCTGTCCCAGTCACTAAAAAAAAGTAATGGTGAGAAAGCAGATAAGATAGGTCCTTGCTTTGTGCTCCTTTCTCTTTGTTCTAGCGATCAGGTTTAGGTATGTTCTTAGAAGGGTGTGAGAAAGGTTCATGGTGTGTCAAGGTGCTCAGAGAATGCGTAACGGGGTGAGGGGGTCATCTCTGGGGGCTAAATTAACTGCTTCTCTGCCTTCCCTTGGAAGTATTGTGGTTACACAGTACAAATGACTGGCAGGATTGTAAAACCTTCTGTCTCCCAGAGTGCCCACTCCCTGTTTCTTCCTCCCACACCCCCAATAGGTGGCAGCAAATGCTGCCCTGGCTGCCTCCAAGTGACTCCAAGATGGAGAGCCAAGGCAATGTAGATTGCACCAAATCCTGAGCACCATTTGCAACTGGAATACGTATTTACCTTCTGAAGCACAACCTTTCCAAATCAAGACAAAAAACATCTTCTTAGCCTTCTTGATTTCAGGGTCAGCTGCATACTTAAAGTCCGTTAGCACCCGATTTTAATAGGTGCATGATCTAAATAAGACTTTACCCATTGAGGCCTGTTCATGCCTGTGGGTGTTGGTTGATAAATGAGGCTACTAAGAGAGATTAGAAAATCAGAACTGTTTGCCTGCTGTGCACAATCTAGTAATGGATGACGAACCTTCATAAACATATTTATACCCGTTACCCTGGTAGTTCTCCAAAGGAACATGTGGGGAAAATAAATTTGCTAATGTCTCAGATAATAAAACTAGCCTAATTTCTCTGTACTTTTTAGCACCTGAGATGTTCAACTCCAGAAAAGAAGGCGGCTATTCCTTTGCTGTTGACTGGTGGTCCCTGGGAGTGACAGCGTACGAGCTGTTGAGAGGCCGGGTACAGTAGAGTTGCATTTTCTCTTTGGTTATTCTTCCAGCAAGTTCCATTTTAGAATGAAGGAACATACTGTTGGCTTAGAACCAAGCAGTCTCTTTGAAAGCTGAAAACAAATATGCCATGTGATACTGCTAGTGCCTCTTGAGATTTCAGCACAGATTAACTCACTGTCCTACATATGGGACCAACCATGTCAGTTAACATTAAATTACACAGATAAAATTAAATGAACAATATGGATATTACAAATTTTTAAGGAGGGGAAATCAATACACCTCACTAAATAGCTTATGTAAATATATATGTCTGTTTAAAGAAAATCATTTTGAGGTCACAGTACACTATAATTCACACACACCTCATCAAGAAAATTGTAAATTATTAATACAACGTAATTCATGCCCTGTCTTGGGTTCTGAGTTCAGTGACAAATTAGAGTAGTTTCCTTTTAAAGGAAATGTTTCTTAAACTAGGAAGGTATTTTCTTGAAAAAAGAAAGATTAAAAAGACCAAATGTGCTGAAACATATTTTATACAATTTCTTCAAACAATTGCATAGTATAAATGTGCCTGTAAGGTTGTGTCTTAGTCAGGTCTGTCTACCATAACAGAATACTATAGATTCCGTGGCTCAAACTCTAGACCTTAGAGGCTGGAAGTCCGAGAACAGGATGCCAGAATGGTGGGGGCCTGGTGAGGGCTCTCTTTGGTTTATACAGTGGCCTTTTTGCTGTCTTTACAGGAAAGAGAGAGAGAATGAATCTTCCTCTTATAAGGCTACTAATCTCATTTGAGGGATCCACCCCCATAACTTAATCTTACCCCAATTGCCTGCCAAAGGCTCCAACTTTAACATTGACAGTGAAGGCTTCAAACATATGAATTTTTGGTGAGAAACAAACATTTAGTTCGCAACATTCCACCCTTGCCCCTATCCCAAATGTATCTTCTAACATGCAAAATATGTTCATTTCATTCCAATAGCCCCAAAAGGCTTAACTCATTCTCGCATCAACCATAGAGTCTGAGGTCCACAGTCTCATCTAAACACTATCTACCTTGTTATGGGTGAGACTTGATTCATCCAGAGGCAAAATTTCTGTGCAGCTGTAAAACCGACAAGTAATGTTCTTCCAAAATATAATGGTGGCATAGACATAGGATAGGCAATCCCATCCTGAAAGAGAGAAACAGGAAAGAAAGCAGGTATCAGGTATGAGCAGAGGCGATGGCACACAGTAGGCATGCAGTAACTACAGTAGAACCTCTGTAAGTTGACCACCCAAGGTACTGTAACAAATTGGCTAACATAGGGAGGTGGTCAACATAAGGAACTAGGCCCACTGTGCTGATCCATACATGTGATGCCTATCTGGTCTGTGAAACTTACGTCAACTTTAATGAGGTGGTCAATGTAGGGAGTCTGTCAACTATGGGGGCTCTAATGTAAATGAATAAATGAATAAATTGATAATTCTAGTAGTTGATAAATGTAAAAATGTTGGAACTAGAAAAAATAATAAGATAAAGAGTGTGATTCTTTTTAATAAACTGATAGAGAAAGGTTTTGGGGGGTTTTTTTGGTTTTTTTGTTTGTTTGTTTTGTTTTTGGCCAGGGCTGGGTTTGAACCTGCCACCTCAGGCATATGGGGCCTGTGGGCGCCCCACTCCTTTGAGCCACAGGCTCTGCCCTAGGAAAGTTTTGTTTTTGTTTTTTTTAAAGAAAAATAAATTTAGGCATATGGCCTTTTAAAGTTAATAAAAACTCACAGTCAAACCAGCTGCTTTTAGCATTTATCAGTTAACTCATTCAAATTTATCAAATCATCTTGTTTTCCAGGTGGCCAAGAGGTACTAGAAGCAGCAATGAATTAAATAAAGAAACAGAAAGAACAAAAAATACATGTGCATACACATATACTGTATATACTCAAGTATAAGCCGAATTTTTTCAGCACAAAATTTGTGCCGTAAAACCCGAACTCAGCACAAATTTTGTGCCGAAAAAAACTCGGCTTATACTCGAGTATATACGGTAACCCTGAAAGCCTGACCTAGCTCTTAATCACATACATGGACTGAATCATGTGTAGAAACCTGCAGTGCCCTTTGGCTACTGAACAATCAATAAACGTTGTTAATGGTGATAAGGGATCTAGCATTCCTTCTCTGATATTGAATTGATACGAAGACAGATGATTTGGTGATGTGCTCCTTTATTTCATTTTGAAAGAAGAAAACAATGTGGCAGTTGTCTAAAGTTGTCTTAAGACCTTACTTAAAAAAAAAAAAAGAAAGAAAGAAAGAAAAAGTTAAATCTAATTTCCCTTGTAAGGGTCACTTCGTGGCACATCATGGTTCCCCGAATAGTTGACCTTGAATATTTATGTGAAAAATTAAACCTTTCTCCCTATTACCTTGAGGACTCATCTTGCTGTTCACTGTTCATTCACATTTCGAGCTACCCTTTTCTATTCTTGTGTCAATAGCCATAAAATAGCTCTCTTGCACCACATCTAATATGTATTAGTCACTCTGTTGAGAACTTTGCACACACTATCTCTTTTAATTTTCCCAACAATCTCATGAGGTGGTTCATTTTACAGATGAAGTAGCTTTGTCTTACAGAGGAAGTAACTGAGGCTCAGAAATTGGCCAAGTTGAGCCTCCAAATGTTTTTTTCCTTCAGAACTCAAACACTTGAGTATATTACCTCTTCATACTGATTTACTACGGGGAAAAAACTCTTTCATTGACCCCAGTGTGATTCATCAGTCAACAAGCTGGAAATGGCCAGGCACATGATCAATATACACACCCATGTTAACTAGCCAACGGTTATTCTAATATGGAAATTCTGTTCATTCAATCAACAAATACTGGAAACCTACTAGGTGCTGGGTCCAATAACAAAAATGTAACTATATAATATAATCTCTGGCTTTAAGTAGCGTACTTGGCAATTCACATAAAAGACTTGAAATCCCAGTGTTGGTTAAGTCCCCTACAAAATAAAGATCAATAAAGGCTGCCCTCTAGTGGAAGGCTATGAAAACTATAACAAATCCACAGTTTTCTTTTGTTTAATTTCTTCCCCCATCCCCAGGATAAAACTATAGAAGAACTTGGTTCTCTCAGAAATTTTGTTTTAGGAAAAAAACTTGTGTTTCATTATAAAATTTTCTACTCCACGGTCCATGGAAAGTCACCTCATTTGAGGTATAGGTTGAGGTGTTTCCAGGGAGCAGCTGTCTGTCTTGAACTTCTTCTTTATGTTGCAAGTTTTAGCAAAAAAAAAGGGGGGGGGTGGCAAAACCTTAGATTTCTTTATAATTGACCTTTACATAAGAATTTTTAAACCTCCATTTATCAAACCCTTTTCCAGTATTTTATATAAATGCTTATACAAGTCATCTTATAAAACAATTTCAAATCAGCATCTCAGAGGCTAATTCAGCCCACTGAGATGTTTTGTTTGGTTCAGTGAAATTACCAACTTTTAAAAATTATAATCTTTGAAAGAAACTATAGCTTTCTAGCATCTCTTTTTAAAAGTAGGAAGTCTAGCAACACAGGACCACCTACACACAGGACAATAGAACAGGGTTAGAAATTGATAGTGATATTTCATTGACTGAAAGTTTAGCAAAACAAAACTTTTCTCTTTTGTGCTATAAAAATGAAGACCCTTACTTCTTCTCTCCCTTAAGAGACCATACCATATTCGCTCCAGTACTTCCAGCAAGGAAATTGTACACATGTTTGAGACTGCTATTGTGACTTACCCTTCTGCCTGGTCACAGGAAATGGTGTCACTTCTGAAAAAGGTAAGAAAGAAGACTGTATGTGAAAAAGAAATGATAAGAGGAAGCAGGCTTTGTAGTTGTAAGGGTAGCAGTTCGTCTACAGCAGGCATCCTCAAACTTTTTAAACAGGGGGCCAATTCACTCTCCCTCAGACCGTTGGAGGGCCGGACTATAGTTAAAAAAAAAAAAACAAAAAAAAAAACTATGAACAAATTCCTATGCACACTGCACATATCTTACTTTGAAGTAAAAAACAAAATGGGAACAAATACAATTCACACCTCTTCATGTGGCCGGCAGGCCGCAGTTTGAGGACACCTGGTCTACAGTATTGGGGGCAGTCGTGATAATATACATTGTTGCAATGGTGTTTGCAGCTAATCATTTTCAAATATATGGCCTCATTAAATCAACTCCCAATTCCCCTTAGATATTCCCAAACCATCTAAAACTCAATGTATCTAAAATAGAATCCTTAATCTTTCTGTACTTTCTGAATTTCTTCTGGCAGTCATTCTTTAAGTGACTGGCTCCTCCAGCCATCCACTTACACAAGCTAGAAACCAGGAGACATCTGTCAAATCCATACCCAATGCACCAACAAGTTCTGGCACTTAACATTTTGAATATCTTTTAAATCTTTCACTTCTCTCCATCTTCACTACTATCTCCCCATCCCAGCTGCTATCAGTATGGCCTTATGAACTTGCTGCCATAGACTTTTGCTACTCAATTCTGTTCCTCACTCAGCCCTATAATACTCTGTTCAAAGGGCAGGTCAGTGTCTCCCAATTGTTCTTAGAAGATTAAAGTAATTAGTATGGTACAAAGGTTCTAACTGCCTCTCAAGCCTTATTTTGGACTTTTGTTCCTTTTTTGACTTCATATGCAAGTCTCTCTCTCACCACAGGACCTTTGCACATGCGAATCACTCTTCCTAGCTCCTCCAACTTCCTCCTGAGATCATTACTACTCAGTGTGATACACTGACTGGTTCTAGGTCTATGAATTGTTTTCCAGAGGTTCATTACAAGTATAGAAATAGAGAAAAGCATTTAGAAACATTTGTAGCAATTTGATACTTCTGTAGCATGTAAGTACATGGTCAATGGAAGGTCTTACTGAACAGGGTACAAGCTTCTTTGGATGATGTTGAACTCAAGTCACAAGTTGTCCACAGTGAGGAGCTGCCTACTGGCCATGCACAATAAGACCACATATTGGTTTAAGTGGTTGGAAGTTAAAACAAATAAATAAAAACGAACAAAAAACAATTGCCCTGAGTGGCACCTGTGGCTCAGTGATTAGGGCACCGGTCCCGTATACTGAGGGTGGCGGGTTCAAACCCAGCCCCGGCCAAACTGCAACAACAAAAAAAATAGCTGGGCATTGTAGCAGGTGCCTGTAGTCCCAGCTGCTCGGGAGGCTGAGGCAAGAGAATTGCATAAGCCCAAGAGCTGGAGGTGGCTGTGAGTCCTGTGACGTCATGGCACTCTACCGAGGGCAGTAAAGAGAGACTGTCTCTACAAAAATAAAAATAAAAAAAAATTCAAAAAAAGAACAATTGCCCCTTCCATCTAGGGGCAAATATCCTCTCCTTGGAAAGCCTTGCTTTGTTGTTAGCTCACGTAACATTCTCTTTCCTTCATAGCATTTTCAGAGTTTAAAAGTACACATAGCATTTGTGTGCTTCTTGGGTTACTGATTGTTCTTTTCTAAGGTACATGTGGGTAGGGACCGTGTTTAACTTGCACATGTTGTTATTGCCAGTGTGTAATGCAGAGCCCGACAGGTGGTGAAATGTGAAGAAATGAGGTCAATAGCTTCCACTAAATTTTTAAAGTGCCTCTGTTCACCAAAAAGATTAAAAAAAATTATAGGAGGATCTCAGCAGTGTATGTTGAATGATTATGCAAAAGAGAAATGAGGAGACCCAAGAGGATAGGCTTGGCTTTGGGGGTCATGGGGGCAAGAGAAAATTGCACAAGTTGTGGTTGATAAGGAAAAAGAACTTTAGGGGCAGAGGATTTAAAATTTGTATATTTTGTTAGGGGTCAAACTTTCCGTTTTAGAATAGAGATATTATCATCAGTAATGCCAAAGATGGAGAAGAGAGAGCTCATTTTCCATAAGCATATTTTGCTTAGTTCTAAGACAGCCCGCCTTTACCTTATAATTATGCCCTGACGTCGGGGTTCTCATCTCCAGGACTGTGCTCAAGAGCAACTGGCATTTCCTATGTGATCCACACAATGGATGTGATGTTGGCCCCGTAATGGTTAAGAGGGAAAAAAATCTTTTACCCCAGTTAGTAAAAAGTGATACTTTAACTGGGTCACCCAAAATCTATTTTAGTTATAAAAATAGCTAAAATTTTTCATGGGAAATGTGTTTCACTTGTGAAAATATAGTACTATATGCCACCTATATGAGCAGGCCTCTTATTAGATACTTTGTAGAAACGGCTCATTTAGTCCTGGTTGCAACCTTTATGTAATAAGATTATTATTCCTTTTTTTTTACAGATGTGTAAACTGAGGTTTAGAGAACAAGCTTTTACCCATAGTTAGTAAGTAATGATGTCAAGACTTGAAGATATGTTTGACTCAGTAAGAAAAGCTATTTTTACTCACAAAGCTCTGCCTACTGTTCATTTGATCATGTGTGGTCAAGTTGACAGTGTTTGTTAATGGGGTGAAGGAAAGAGGAAACTGAATTGTTTCCTTCAGTCCTGCATTTAAAACACTTGGAGGGAATGTGTATGGTTTTCTATCACCCCATGTTTTGACCTTTCTCATGATTTTGATGTTTGTATTCCATTGGCAGCTACTTGAACCTAATCCAGACCAACGATTTTCTCAGTTGTCTGATGTTCAGAACTTCCCATTTATGAATGATATTAACTGGGATGCAGTTTTGCAGAAGAGGCTCATTCCAGGTTTTATTCCTAATGTGAGTTGATCTTAACAAACCCTTAATAACTCTCACTCAGGGACATTAGTCTGTGTGCCAGACCCACACATCGTGTCAGTGGATAATCACACCAGTGTTGTCAGAGAACCCAAATTCTGGCTTACAGGTGAGAAAATTGAGGCACACCCAGGGTAAGTTGGTTATCAAACAACCCAGCAAGTAGTCAAGCTGGGATTTTTTAATTTTTTTTTATTTTTTTGAGAAAGCCTCACTCTGTCGCCCTTGGTAGGGTGCTGTGCCATCATAGCTCCCAGCAACCTCAAACTCTTGGGTTCAAGCAGTCCTCTTGCCTCAGCCTCCCCAGTGGCTGGGACTATAGGTGCCACAACACCTGGCTAGTTTTCCTATTTTTAGTGCAGATAGAATCTTGTTCTTGCTTAGGCTGGTCTCAAGCTCCTGAGCTTAGGTGATCCACCCAGCTGGGCCTCCCAAAGTGCTGGGATTACAAGGGTGAGCCACTATACCCCGCCTCAATTTGGGATTCTAATCCAGGTGCATTTGCCTCTGGATTCTAGCTTCTGACACTTTTTTTGTGATATGATTTTATTGGAAACAAGTTCCAGACCCCAAATAGTTATTTTCATGAATCTACTGATTAAAATAATTTTTTTCTTTGATTCCAGAGATGTAGAAATTTGTATCTATGGAGATCTGTGAGTTAAAGGATTGGAAACTTTTGGGGTTGGGGTGAGGAGTTTATTTTTATCATTCATCCCTTTCCCTTGCTGGTTCTATTTCAGGGATCTGTATTTGTAAAAACTAATAGTCAAAGAGTAATAATTCCCACTGGATATATACCCAGCCAAGGGGCATCTGTGACCTGGTGCACAACAGTGGTAAAGGCCACAGTCCAGAACCTTACTGAGGCCAAGGGGCCCCAGTGATGCCGCTAGGTCCTCTCTGCCCAGTACCTGAATTTTTGAGTTCAGTTGTGGATATACTGGACAGAACAGTAGGCTTCTAAAGGGGCCTGTAGAATCAATTCAGAGTTTTCTATTCTTAAGCTCAAGTGAGGTGTTTGCTGTAGTTATCATGTGAGAGTGTGAGCCTTCATGTGAAAACAGCAGCGGGGCATGCTCCAGAAAGTGGAAAGGGAGAGAAAGAAAGCAACCTGATGGAATTCATGGGGTGGAAGTCTCCACCTCTAGGACACCAGGAGGGTGGGGTCAAGTTCTTATCTGTCCATTTTGCAGAGTCTGGTAGGGGCAGCATGTATCATGTTGGTGTATGACACCCTGGAGGTCTGGGACCACCCCTTGCTTCCTCCCCTCCTGTGTGCAATTAGCCATCAATGTTATGCTTCCCTGACTCGATGGTGAATCTGAATCACCTGGGGGGCTTATTAAAGGACAGGTTCTTAGGCCTTGAAGTCAGAAACCCTGATTTGGGAAGTCTGTTTGAAAACTTGGAGACTGAACAAGCAACTCAGGTGCCTCTGATCTACCTGGTCATTAGCATTCCCTTTGAGAAACACGACCCAAAAGCTCAAACTTCAGCAAAGTAACTGTCATTTGGTTTCCTTTCTTACTCACTAAAGGATGACTGGAAGTTTAGACAAAATATAAAGTCAAAGAACATGAAAAACAATGCTGGCAACAAATCATAGAACATTTAGAGTGGGAATCTCAGCTTATTATCCCTAGACCACTCTGCTAAGGTGAAGTATTATCTTCTGTGTTAGGTCTGGTGTGTTTTTACAGTGATGCAGGAATCTGAACACTGAACCGACCTACCTTCCTTACAGAAAGGCAGGCTGAATTGTGATCCCACCTTTGAACTCGAAGAGATGATTTTGGAGTCGAAACCTCTTCACAAGAAAAAGAAGCGTCTAGCAAAGAAGGAGAAGGAGATGAGGAAATGTGATTCCTCTCAGGTAAGCAGGTCTCTGCCAAACTCAGGGTCACGGACATCCTGGCTGCAGTTCATTTGAGAGCTTCTAAAGCAGCGGTTCTCAATGTGTGGGCTGCGGCCCACAGGAAGTGTATTAAAGGGCCGTAGCATTAGGAAGGTTGAGGGAGATGACCTCAGCACCCTGTGTCTGCAGTTTTATGGAAGGCATGGAGACGCTAACCACCCAGGGGGAAAGGGCAGGGTAGGGTTGCTCTGGGGAACCTAGAGGCAATGTTTCATTCACTTGCAGACTTTCTCTGTAGAGCTCTGCCATTAACTTGACTCAGTTATTGAACTCTGCCAGGGCTCACTTCAAACTTTAGAAATTTCCTGGAAAAGAGACTATAATTGACAATGCGTAGATCAGGTGACTACCCGTAAAGTTATGGTCAAGGGGCAGGTTTCAAAGCACACACTGGACGTTTTGGGCCCCAGTGCTGCTTTTAGGAGTCACTGAGAGCAGCCAGCCCTAGAGGTGGTGTCTGTTCTTTGGCACAGGCAGAATTTTGTGATATCAAGGCTCCCTGAAGGAGAAAGTGTATGTTCACAGGAACAAGGGAATTCTTATAGGCCAAGCACTATTGCTGGATTTCAGACTGAATCAAATTAGTTTTTTATAACTAAGCACATTATTCTGTATCAGAGTCAGAGTTCAGATTTCAGTGCAGAAACTTGCATAGACTCAGTAGGATTTTATACTTGCATATGGTTCTATGCATTACAATGATGGTGAAGTGATAAACATCTATTTTGCCTCTGATGGTTATCCATACATCTATGCAAACATCCATTCACCCATCCACTCATTTATCCATTCACCTACCCACCCAACCATGCCTCCATCCACTTATCATCCACCTGTCTACTTTGTATAGTGCCTATGATCTTCCAGGTCCCATGCTGAACACTGGAGTTGGAAATGAATGAGATATGTACTTTCTGCGTTCAGTGTCATCCCTGTTCTCAAAGATTTCGTAGTCTGTGGTGAAGTCAGCACTGCACACAAATAATAAATATCCTTGATGTTCTTAATTTCTCTAGTCCTCAGGGGCCACTATACCCTTTAATGGCCAATTTACCAAAGCTCACATTCCCATCTCACTTGAGCTGTGCTACAAACCCAGCTCCTTACAACTTGTCACTTCAACCATTGTCCTCCAATCATCCTTTATTCTTTGTATCACAACCGGCTGCCTTTTCAGACTTGCTCCTTCCTGTGACCCCACAGAACTTGGCTCAAGCTGGATCTAGGCCCTTTGGTTAATAGAAAGATTATGAACCTCAATGTAGCACTCTGTCCTCATTCTTTTATATCAAGGTTTTTTAAATTTGAGGAGTCAGTCTTAGCAGCTTATTTTAATAACTTAGCAGCATATTTAATAATAACATTATTATTATGTTCATTCATTCATTCATTCAAATGATTGTAAAGTGCCTGCTGTGTTAGGAAATGTCTCTGATAAGGTAGTGAGTGCTTCCATTAGATATACTAAGTTCTCTTGGAGTTTATTGGGCCTGAGTGAAGCATGAGGATTAGGCTGGTTCCTCTAGGCTGAGTGGAGGTAGCAAAGAGACAAGAATTGACAGGGGCATTTCAAGGCCGATATAGCCTCAGGATGTAGGTGTATCTTTATCAGAGGAAATGCAATGGCAGGTGGTTGCAGACAGTAGGAAGTATCCGTGAGTGTTTAAAAGTCTTGTGGCATTATTCTAAAAAGTTTATAAAGGAGAAAACTTTACCCTGCTTATTCTGTGTATGAGGAAAAAAGTCCTACTGTAATATTCTTTTTTAAACAAATTGATATATTATATACACACACACATATGCACATATACAGTCAGCCACATCTAAGAATGGGTTCAACCATTTGAAAATTCCTAAGTGAACTGATTCTTTCTTCAAACTCTTCTATGCTTACAGGATTTATGTTTTTGATGACGGCTGACCAACAGTGTCATGTTATTTGCTATGTAAATTTAGCATGGAGTGTGTTTACAGAGATATATTTATTTATTTATATTCCACATAGGGTCAAGCGTAGAGCAGGTGTTCATTTAATACTAATTTAAATGAGACAAGACCCTGAAATTTTGTGTTTAAATAAGAAGTTTAGTACAGTTCTTTTGGGTTTTGTTTTGTGTTTTAACCTCTTCCTATAGAAAAGAGCTGAGGAAGTATTGCCTCAGATGCTTTTCTGAACTACTAAAGATAATTAATAGATATTTACATCATTGGGTAAATATAACTATTATTATTAGCCAACACATTATTAAGTAAGAGAGCCATCCAGCATCCTATATTTGCTAGACAGTAGGGTTTATGTTTCCAGGGTTTAGCAACCATCTCTGAAATCAAGGAGGCTTAAAAGAGCCTTTATTAGAAATATTTGTGAGATGCTTTTTTTAATTAATGATGCAGATGATGACATTCTTTTAGGTAGGGATAAGGGAAAGGGGACATATCTCCTTCTCATCTCGTGATCTTACAGACTTCTTTCACCCACACATCTTAGAAGGTTCTGTAGTGTTTTGAGTCTTAAGGACTTGAATTGCATTAGAGAGTACTAAGAAGAAGGAAGCAGGCTTGGAAAGCTCCAAACTTATAATAAGGACTTGAAAAGGGTAGGATTACCCTATTAATATCCAGAACGTGGGGGCATGGAATGATCTGCAATGATAATTTCTATGAGTTGAATAAACAATGTTAATAAAGATAGTACTATACCAAGGGTCTAGTCTACCCTCCATAGATTTTTAAAAATCTGTTAAATTAGAGTTTACACTTTCCCTCTCTTCATTAAGAGTTGATGGCTTATGAATTCTTTCTGTTGTTAAAAGATTAAGGCAATGTAGTATATTGATTATTTAATTGCTGTGTGATTGATTAGAACACAATGATTAAAATGTTAAATCATGTGGTCTTTCTAAGCAAGGTGACTTCATATACAAAATAAGAATAGTAATAGGACTTACATCCTAGTTTTGTCCTGAGGATGAAATAAGATAATGTAGGTAGACATTTAGCATAGTGCTTGCTCCATATTAACTGTTAGATGTGTTAAGTTTTGGATTTATGTGATGCCAAAAGCTCATTATCATATGACTCCTTGGACTTCTCCTCATCTAAGTCTGTGCTATAGTGGAATATTTCTTAACCATAGCATCACACTTAAATCATTTGTAAAATTTTTAAAAACCTGCTGGTATCTGGGTTCAACCCTAGACCAATTAGATCTGAATCTGGGGTGTGGCCCAAGAGATTGTATATGTGCAGTAATGGTTGAAATACACTGCTACAGAGTCAGGATGTGATTAAGTAGAGCAAAATTACTTCAGTTTTGCATAGTTCCCATGTTGTAGTTTCCTTATTTACATAGAGTTATTCTTGTATCCACTTCGTAGACTTGCGCTGAGTAAATAAGCACCTGTAAAGTGCTTGGCAAAAGTGCAACTCCTCTTGGCAAAACTCTTCCACTTCCTGACTCCTCACTTCTTTATTTTCCTGTGACTCTTTTTATGCTGCTGTTAGATGTCTCTGTTCTTTCTTTGCTTCCAGAATATTCTCTACTTTATCCCTCTCCATTCAGTACGTTTAAATCAAAAAGGGTGACATTGCTTACTGAGGCAAACTACCTAAGTCCTCTTTTTCTGCCTCCTGACATTTTTATCTGCTCTAAACCAGAAATTCAGAAATTTTTTTTTCTTTGAAATCAACCCCTTTTTTTTTTTTTTTTTTTTTAAATCATATCTGTGTACATTAATACAATCATGGGGTACCATACACTGGTTTTATAGACCGTTTGACACATTTTCATCACACTGATTAACATAGCCTTCCTGGAATTTTCTTAGTTACTATGTGAAGACATTTACATTCTACATTTACTAAGTTTCACACATACCCTTGTAAGATGCACCGCAGGTGTAATGCCACCAATCACCCTCTCTCCGCCCATCCTCTCCCCTTCCTTCCCTCCTGCTCCTCCTTCCCCCTATTCTTAGGTTATAACTGGGTTATAGCTTTCATGTGAAAGCCATAAATTAGTCATAGTAGGGCTGAGTACAGTGGATACTTTTTCTTCCATTCTTGAGATACTTTACTAAGAAGAATATGTTCTAGCTCTATCCATGTAAACATGAAAGAGGTAAAGTCTCCATCTTTCTTTAAGGCTGCATAATATTCCATGGTGTACATATGCCACAATTTATTAATCCATTCGTGGATCAATGGGCACTTGGGCTTTTTTCATGATTTAGCAATTATGAATTGGGCTGCAATAAACATTCTGGTACAGATATCTTTGTTATGATGTGATTTTTGGTCTACTTTTGGAATTAGAAATTTGAGGAGAAATTCAAAATTTGTTTCAATAATTTAATGAATTTTAAGACAAAACCACCAAAGATTTTGACACACTGAAGCAAGAATTTGCAGCCCTCAAAGATTTGAAAAATACAGTAGAATCCCTCAGTAACAGAGTTGAGCAAGCAGAAGAAAGGATTTCGGACATTGAAGACAAAGCCTTTGAATGCTCCCAAACTCTCAATGAGGAAGAGAAATGGAGAGCAAAAACAGATCATTCTCTCAGAGATCTCTGGGATAATTCAAAGAAGGCTAATGTCTGCCTCATTGGAATCCCTGAAAGTGATGAAGTGGCCTCACAAGGCACAGAGGCCCTTCTCCATGAAATTATGAAAGAGAATTTTCCAGACATGCCAAGGGATTCTGAAATTCAGATAGAAGACAGTTTCAGAACCCCAGCACGACTCAATCCCAATAAGACATCCCCCAGGCATATCATAATTAACTTCACTAAAGTTAATATGAAGGAGAAAATTCTGAAAGCAGCCAGAGATAAGAAATCCATTACCTACAAAGGGAAGAATATTAGAATAACTGCAGATCTCTCTGCTGAAACTTTTCAAGCCAGAAGAGGGTGGTCATCGACTTTTAATCTTTAAAGCAAAATAACTTGCAACCCCAGATCCTGTACCCAGCTAAACTGAGTTTCATTTATGATGGAGAAATTAAATACTTTAATGACATTCATATGTTGAAGAAATTTGCCATAACCAAACCAGCTCTTCATGGTATTCTCAGACCTATCCTTCATAATGACCAGCCCAATCCTGTACCACAAAAGTAAACTCACTCAGAAACTTTTGATTAAAAGCCCAACTTCCACAGTGGCGAAAGGATTAAAAATCTCCACTGGATTTTTGAAAAACTGGATACCCAAAATTTTTTACCAGACTTATCAATATTCTCCATTAATGTGAATGGCTTAAACTGTCCTCGAAAGAGGCACTGGTTAGCTGACTGGATACAAAAACTCAGGCCAGATATTTGCTGCATGCAAGAGTCACACCATACCTTAAAAGACAAATACAGACTCAGGGTGAAAGGATGGTCATCCATATTTTAGGCAAATGGTAATCAGAAAAAAGCAGGTGTTGCAACTTTATTTGCAGATACAATAAGCTTTAAACCAACAAAAATAAGGAAGGATAAGAATGGTCACTTCATATTTGTTAAGGGTAATTAATACTCAATATGATGAGATTTCAATTATTAATGTCTATGCACCCAACCAGAATGCACTTCAATTTATAAGAGAAACTCTAACAGGCATGAGCAACTTGATTTCCTCCAGCTCCATAATAGTTGGAGATTTCAACACTCTTTTGGCAGTGTTGGATTGATCCTCCAATAAGAAGCTGAGCAAAGAAATTTTGGATTTAAACCTAACCATCCAACATTTGGATTTAGCAGACATCTAACTTTAGATGAAATGACAGAACATTTCATCCCAACAAAACTGAATACACATTCTTCTCTTCAACCCACGGAACATACTCCAAAATCAATCACATCTTAGGTCACAAGTCTAACCTCAGTAAATTTAAAGGAATAGAAATTATTCCTTGCATCTTCTCGGACCACCATGGATGGTGTTGAACTCAGTAACAACAGGAATCTGCATACTCATACAAAAACATGGAAGTTAAATAACCTTATGCTGAATGATAGCTGGGACAGAGATGAGATTAAGAAGGAAATCGCCAAATTTTTGCAACAAAACAACAATGAAGATACGAATTATCAGAACCTCTGGGATACTGCTAAGGCAGTCCTAAGAGG
This sequence comes from Loris lydekkerianus, assembly GCA_963574355.1. Classification (NCBI taxonomy): domain Eukaryota; kingdom Metazoa; phylum Chordata; class Mammalia; order Primates; family Lorisidae; genus Loris; species Loris lydekkerianus. The sequence goes on from CAUYPK010145739.1 coordinate 19,047, forward strand.
GAAATTTATAGCACTGCAAGCCTTCCTCAAGAGAACGGAAAGAGAGCAAGTTAATAACTTAATGGGACATCTCAAGCAACTGGAAAGGAAGAACATTCCAACCACAAACCCAGCAGAAGAAAAGTACAACCAAAATTAGAGCAGAATTAAATGAAATTGAAAACAAAGAGTTATACAACAGATCAATAAATCAAAAAGTTGGTTTTTTGAAAAGGTCAATAAAATAGATAAACCTTGGGCTAACCTAACCAGGAAAAGAAAGACTAAACTCTCTAATCTCATCAATCAGAAATAAAGACGAAATAACAACAGACTCCTCAGAAATTAAAAAAATCCTTAACGAATATTACAAGAAACTTTATTCTCAGAAATTGAAAATCTGAAGGAAATCGACCAATACATGGAAGTATGCCACCTACCAAGACTTAGCCAGAACGAAGTGGAAATGTTGAACAGGCCTATATCAAGTTCTGAAATAGCATCAACTATACAAAATCTCCCTAAAA
>CAUYPK010145740.1:0-10405 GCA_963574355.1 Loris lydekkerianus
GTTGCTTCATTGGTATTAGGTCCAGGTGTTATTGCTGCTTAAAAGAATTGTCTTTGCTTTTACTTTTCATCTTCTAATTTCGGCAATGTAACCTTTTGTACCTCTTCCTCTAAAATATTTGTGGTCTTTATGAGTGTTATAGTGCTGATGCACATTGAATTTTGTTAATGTTGATTTGAAGCATCATAAAGCAAGCAAATCATCTTATCTTTGGCAGAAAAAAAGACAATGTTGTAATTCCCAGTCCTCATTAAAAAATTGCATTTTTTCCTTCAGTGTTGTTCTCTTGGTCTTCTTTGACATGATGTGCAACTAGTCACAAATTCCTCTTTAAACAGAAATACAGTGCACTGTTACCAAAAGCTGGTAGCAGGCTGGTGAACTAGACCCCCATTAACTCTTGCCAGCCAGCCAGCCTGTGCCGTGGCACCCGTCAGGTGGGGTAAGTTAGAACTCAATCATGAGCATAGCAGCCATGAGTTTAACCTTTATGGCTTACTGATGTTCTAATTATGCTGGTCAATCTGGGAGGATTTTTCACTGAAAAATTTTTGTTTGTTTTTGAGACAGAGTCTCACTCTGTTGCCCGGACTAGAGTACTGTGGTGTCAGCAGCCTCAAACAGTCCTCCCGCCTCAGTTTCCTTAGTAGCTGGGACTCTAGGTGCCTGCCACAATGCCCTGCTAACTTTTCTATTTTTAGGTCTCAGGTCTCACTTTTGCTCAGGCAGGTCTCAAATTTCTGAGCCCAATTGATTCTCCCATCTTGGCCTCTCAGACTTTTATAGGCATGAACCACCATGCTTGGCTGTTGGAACTTATTTTATTCTTAGGTATTTTAAATAACTTTATTTTTGAAATAGAATAAAAATATAAAAGACTAATAAAAATAAAAGGATTTGTTCAGTAAAGTTTGGATTCAGCCAAAAAGCTGCACTTAAGGACCTAGAAGGCCACATGTGGCCTTAAGACTGCAGGTGCCCCACTCCTGACTTAACATCTCTGTATGGCAAAAGTCTCAGTTATTTAATGTGAATGGCAGGTAGCTCTTAGTGTGACTTTGAAGGTATAACGTAAAATGCTTATAAGAATGTTTGGCATATAAAAAGTGCTTAATACATTTTTCCTCATTGTATAATGATACCCTGCAGTCTAGTTTAGCATGCCACCTTTTTGCATTTTAACTTGCTTTCCTTTTGTCACTGGATATACCTTCAGAGCTAACTCAACTAACTTTCTTTTCCTTAGTGAATCCTTCTGTAAGTTCTTTTATTGCTGAGGATAGTTGGTTATGTTCTCCTTTGACTGACTATACTTGTATAGGTCGTAATTATACCCCTGAACTGTCACTGTCAGTATATCTTTCTCTTCCAGCTTGAGGTTTTTAGGGTGTAGACACAGAAGACTAGCTGAATGAATGCAAGTTTGAATGAATTAATGCATTTATGAGATGAGATGTGCAGGAATCTTCAACCAGTTGGCAAGATCCTTTGACTTGCCAGTTATTGGAAATGCTTACCTTGCAAGTTTATCACTATCCATTTCTTACCCCGTCAGAGTGCTGTATTGAATATAGGTGAGGGTGACGCATAATAATGAGGATGACTCATTAAAGGGATAATCTGAACTATGTACCTATTAAAAATAAGGTCACAGTTATGAGATGGTGCTTGTATAACACTGTGCATGGACAAAATTCCACTGAATTGAACACTTTAAAATGATTCATTTTATGTTATGTGAACTTCACCTCAACTATTTTTCTTTTTCTTTTCTTTTTTTTTTTTTTTTTGAGACAGAGTCTCACTTTGTCACCCTTGGTAGAGTGCTGTGGTGTCATAGCTTACAGCAACCTCAAATTCCTGGGCTTAAGTGATTCTCTCTCTCTCTTTTTTTTTTTTTTTTTTTTTGCAGTTTTTGGCTGGGGCTGGGTTTGAATCCACCACCTCCGGCATATGGGGCCGGCGCCCTACTCCTTTGAGCCACAGGCGCTGCCCAGCTTAGGTGATTCTCTTGCCTCAGCCTCCGAAGTAGTTGGGACTACAGGCACCCACCACAACGCCCAGCTATATTTAGAGATGAGGTCTCACTCTGACTCAGGCAATCCACCCACCTTGGCCTTACAAGTGCTGGTATTATAAGCGTGAGCCACCGTGTCTGGCACTTCACCTCAACTATTAAATTAAAAAAAGAGATACATTTTAAAGTTATTTGCAGTACATTTCACAACTAATCACAACCCTTTAGTGCAGCAATGCCATGGTCATAAACAACCAGAGTAAATATGTATAACTTTTAAGGTGTGGGGGAATTGTCACCTTTTAAAAACTACTTCCAGGAACATTTGAGAGGTTGGGAATAGTTCATAGACGTGATAAGAAGTGAAGGAAGTCAGTGATGAGGTGATCTGAATTGGTACCTTTATTGTTCAGGAGCTAGCCAATAAACATTGCTAGAGTGAGAGGCTACAGAGTTTAATTGGCCCAACTTCGCGAAAGGGCGTCAGCGGCCACCTTCATTTTGCTAGTCAGTCACAGTGATGACGTGCTGTGGAAAACACAGAGGGAGGAAGAGAAAACCTGAAATCCCAGCTAGCCCTGTCAGCTTTAGCTTCCACAGTGAATTCGTTATATCGTTAGTAACAATGTATGTCTCAGCTTTAAGACTTTGCTTTTATTGATATGCTAAAACTGTGTGATTTTATCGAAAGCTATAACAATTATGTCATTTAACTGACGTTTTCAGGATCTATGTGAAGCTTTTGTCCTGAACTTTGTTCGTCCACCTTTTCTTAGGTTTTTGTAGCTAAGAATTTTCACATCCTCACATGCCCTTTAACTCTATTCCTTTTCCATCACCCTTTGCCATTTAGTATATTCTGTCAGAGTGTTCTGCCATTGTTATTTTGAATATTCTGTCCTTTCCGCATGTGCTCGGAGTGAAAACATAACATTGTATGCTTTGACTTAACAAGTACATGTTCTATGTAACAAACTTAGCATTTTTAGGAAAAGTACATGAAATAAGATTGATGGCAATTATCAAAACTGCTGGTAGATATCTCATTTTGAACTAATAAAGAATGAAATTTCTCTAGCTTATATCTGGTTATGTAAGCCAATATTTATTCATGAATGCACCTATGTTTCAGCATCATTTACTTTGTGGGAGGTAATATTTTAGATTTATCTTGGGTGGTGGGGAGGCTGAGAGACTTGTGGAAGCACAGATATTGAGGCAAGTCTGAGTTATGGAGGAGACCTGGTGAAGACGGGAGCCAGGAGGTCAGTGTGGGAACTCACTGTGTTTGGACACAAGCTCCCAAACACTCCATAAATATAGAGGAGTGTAGGGAAGGAGGAAACGCACAAGGAAAGTTTGTTGCACACTTTGGGATAAGTTTGTTTAATTCTATATTGCTGTAACAACATTTATTAGATAGTTTTTATTGATAAATTATTCTTTTTTTTTTTTTTTGAGATAGAGTCTCATTCTATTGCCGTTGGTAGAGTGCTGTGGCGTCACAGCTTATAGCAACCTTCAACTCTTAGGCTTAAGTGATTCTCTTGCCTCAGCCTCCCGAGTAGCTGGGACTACAGGCACCCGCCACAACGCCCAGCTATTTTTTTTTTTTTTTTTTTTTTTGCAGTTTATGACCGGGGCTGGGTTTGAACCCACCACCTCCGGCGTATGGAGCTGGTACCCCACTCTTTTAAGCCACAGGTGCCACCCTCAACACCCGGCTATTTTTTGTTGCAGTTGCCAGTGTTGTTTTAGCTGGCTGGGACTGGGTTTGAACCTGCCACTCTTGGTATATGGGGCTGGCGCCCTACCCACTGAGCCACAGGCACCGCCCTGATAAATGATTCTTTTTTTTTCATGAGATAGAGTCTTACTGTGTCATCCTGGTAGAGTGCCAGATGTCATCATAGCTCTCAGAAACCTAACTTGATTGAGCAATCCTCTTGCCTCAGTTTTTCTATTTTTAGTAGAGATGGGATCTTACTCATGCTTAGGTCTTGAACTCCTAAGTTCAAGCAATCCACCTACCTCAGCCTCCCAGAGTGCTACAATTACAGGTGTGGGCCACCACACCTGGCCGATAAATGATTCTTTATTCTGACTTGTCAAATGTGGGTATTCCTTATTTCAAGTAAAATAAAACTATAATATTTTACATTTGAAAATAGACTGAATGCTAACTTGTTTATAACTAGGAAGCATAGGTGTTAATAATATTTACCCTGAATTCTAGATTGTTAGATGTATTTTTTATCTGACAATATTTTGTTAAGCATGTTTTGTATTTTTAATCTTTATATTAGACGTGAATATAGATAGAACACACCTACACATACACACATAGGACTATGATAGATTGTGGTATCTGTGAAAAGCTGTAATGCTTAGGCCAAGATCCATTAAATATTTTGGGAGCTGAGTTTATGGATTGAGATTCTCAGATGTAAATAAGATTGTTATGTTTTTGATAGAGGACTAGAAAGAAAATGTCATAGTCAGTGGTGGACTCATGATCATTTTGGTAGACTCTGGGTCTTTATTACTTAATGATTCATTTATTTCAATAAAGGGTGGACTGAAGAAAAAAAATAAGATGTCAGCCACTTCATTTTTTTGTTAGTACCTTTTGTAAATGTATTAGATTGAAGCTCATGAAATTGCCGTGTGACCATCTTTGACCAAAAAAAAAATAGAAATTTACTATGGCTCAACTAATATTTGTGAAGAGGGTAGGAAAGACAGTAATAAATATTGAAAATAAGACTAACAATTTTGGGGCGATGAATTTTAATATTTCATGGTCTCTATAGTTAGTGTTCATGGAAAATCATGACCCTAACCTTTAAGTTATCTGTGGTGTTCTTCTGAATTTCCTGGTAACTCAAAATAAATTTATTAACTACGAGTCTTTTTAAAATGAAGAATCCATTTCTTAATTTGAAATTGAAAAAACATATATATTGCCTTTTAAAAATGGAAGCTACTAAACATGACTTAATCTCTTGATTACTCAGGATTATTATCACAAACATGAATTATTCTACCACTATATCAGTAATCCTACAGAAGCATTTAAGGAATGTAGAATTATTTATTTCTGTACTAAATGACCACAGATTGATGTTTTGTTTCTTTTAAAATAATTTTATGTCTTTTTTGTATAGTTCTTATTTTTCTTTCTGTGTGTTTCAAAGTAATTCTGCTATCATGTAGATCTACCAATTGTCTATTTATTAAACTAAGAAACCCCAAAAGCTCCAATGAAAGGAGCTGACACTTTTAATAAGCTAACAAATCAAAACTGACTGTATCAATATTATATCTGTTCAAATATTTTGAAATTTAAGAAACCTCAGTTAAAAAAAATTGAGATTTTTCTCTTTTTATACTTTCTGGTTGTAGCCTGTGATAGTTGAGGGAATTAAATAAGTGGCCTTTAGATAACTGAGATATTATTTATTATGCTATTAATTACCAAGAGTTAGACATGTTTGAGGTTGCATTATCACAGGTACTGAAAACGTGAATGATTTGATAAATGCCACTGTAGTTTTCCTTTTCTGACTGTTTTGGCATATCTGAGTTGACTTTTCCCCCATTAACTTGTTCAAACATATACATAAAATTAAAAACCATGGTAGAAGGAATCAGTGTTAGTGATTTATATGAAGGGTAGAAGTGCATATCCTAGGGAGTCTATGCAATTTCCTTTAAGAAGAAATGACCAAAAGAAGCCACATTATTAATAAATATTTACTTGAATATTAATTAGTTATATATCAATGGACTACATTATTTTTTAGTGATACAAATATTGTTTTAAACAACCCTATTTATTTTAGCCTAGACTTTTGCTAGACGGTATTTATAAATACTTAGACTAACACATTTTTAGAAAAGAAAAGAACTTTAAGAAGCATTTCATGTTGCAGATTAGGAAGCCAAGTAGATGAACTGACTGTGTTAGGTTCACATAGCTATTGAGAAGTTGGCTCTTGACCGGGGTACTCTTAAGGAGAGGGCTGTACCTACTGGCCTGCTCTGCTTCTACTTCTCTAGGAGTTTGGAATCTAGGGTTAGGTTTGTGTATAAGAAAATGCATTTACGGCCTGGCGTGGTGGCTCACCCTCCTGTAATTCCAGCACTTGGGAGGCGGAGGCTGGTGGATTACCTGACCTCACAAGCTGGAGACCAGCCTGAGGCAGAGTGAGACCCTGTCTCTTTAAAAAAAAAAAAAAAAAAAAAAATAGCTGGGCATTGTGGTAGTTACATGGTGTATTTTGAAGATACCAAAAAATTTATTTGCTTTCAGAATATTTTCTATAACTTATTTTTCCAAAATTCTTTTGTGCTAATGCTTTAAAAATTCACAGCAAAATGCAAATATGATAATAGTATTTGTGTGATGTTTGTTAGCTTTGCTGGCCCATAACCCAGCAAGACCTTGAGAAATGGGATCCTTATAACCACTCAGTGTAGCTGGTAGGGAGGATTCATGAAATGCCAGGACCATAGTGACTGAGAGTCCTGTTTTGAGGTGGAGATGGGGCTACTTTGGTGGGGACCCTGGGTAGCTAAGAAAACATTAAGGCAGTTTGTACTTCTAGGGGACAGGAGAAGAAGGTAGTTGGGAGTAGAGATAGAGGATGTTTTTAGCAAACTTCACATATTTCATAATTCAAGGGAGGACCAGATTTGGTCAGTGTAGATGATGCAAAATGACCAAGAGTAAGGAACCAAAAATTAATAGTTACTATCAATAAAGGAAGAAGAACATGGAAAAGTGAACAGTTTATATTGATTCACAAAAATATAAAATAGACTTCATTGATAAGTAAATGAAATCTGAATATACTTCTCATTGTTCTAATTTTTTCCTTATGCTGGTTATGGTTCTCAAATTTTAGTGAACTGTATAAATCCCATTTATTGTGGTCATGAAAAAAAAATTTAGAAGGATGGGTTTCCAGAAATAACTGTAACTATAGGCAAATTATCTGTGTTAATTTGAGCAGAACTCCATGCTTTCCTTTTTTTAAGTGAATCTGTAATATACTTTTGCATTGCTTCATGCTGGAGTAAGAATGAATGAGAATATATAATTCCTAAAGGTAATTTTTTTTTTTGGCCGGGGCTGGGTTCGAACCCACCACCACCTTTGAGCCATAGGTGCCGCTCGAGGTAATTTTTTTTTTAGAGACAGAATCTCACTTTGTTGCCCTTGGTAGAGTAGTGGTGTCATAGCTCACAGTAACCTCAAAGTCTTTGGGTTACGCCATCCTCTTGCCTCCGCCTCCAGCTGGGGCTACAGGGGCCTGCCACAACACTGGGCTAATTTTAGAGACAGGATCTCACTTTTGCTCAGGCTGGTCTGGAACTCCTGAGCTCTGTCAATCCACCCGCCTTGGCCTCCCAGAGTGCTAGGATTATAGGCGTGAGCCTCCACGTGCAGCCCACATTTTAAAAATATTATGAATCTATAGGCTATGTTGCTGACATTTAAACATTGATTAAAGGAGGATGAAACATTTCTTTTATCTTTATTTTTAAACTTTAAAGAATAAAAATTCTAATCTTAAGAGATACCAGTTAAAAGAGGGAATCAGTAGCCATTTTAGAGACTGTTTCAATGGTATGTTTCTAAATGAGGATAATTTCAAAAATCAAATTTATTTTTAATTGTAACATTAATGAAAATTTACTATAGCTGCAGGAGATGCAAATATGAATAAAATGTACCTCTCAGTTTGCAGTCTAGAAAAGAGATAAGGCAAGTGCACAAATGTGAAGTAGCATATCCTAAGTATCACTGAAGAGGCTAAAAGAATCCTTAAGAGAGTGAGAGGAGAGGGCGCCGCTGTGTTGTGTGGGAGAAAAGGAGGGGTTTGGAGCTGAGGGTAGGAATGAGTAGAATAAGAGGGTCTTCATGGTGGAATAGCATTTCAAGTAGACTTGAAGGGTGGGCTGATTTTTACCAGTCAAAGATGAGGAGGCCATTCCAGGCAGTGAGAATAGGAAAGGCAAGCTCAGGGCATGTCTTTTACAATCGTAAGGAATCTCAGTTTGGCTGGAGAATAGACTTCAAATGCCAGCTGAAATCTAGCTGTAATTGGCCCCCAAAGATGGTGAAATTAGGTTTTTACATGCTGATTCTCCTCTTAATGCTCAGTGAGTAACTGTTTTTTCTCACATTTTCTTATTAAAGGAAAATGAAAAACTGAGTAGGCTGCAAATGATGGGATTTTATTTGGCCCTGCAAGGATTTTTATAAATACTACAGCAGCTGTTTACATGTTTTTCATGATTGCCCTATGCGTATCAGAATGATTCTCCCCATTGTTTCATGCATAAGCCCACATTCAACTCAAGTTTATCTTTGAATGTTTGCCATTCTCATTTTGTTTGTACTCCTTTGGGTAATATTAGTTACCTGATGAGGGGAATATTATAAATTTAGAATTCCAAGCTCTTCCAACTTCAGAATGCCATCTCTTTATAACGTATATGATGTAGTACTGCTAAACAATCAGTTTGAGATCTATAGCACAATTCACAAAGCAACAATCTCTCCTGTATTTCCAAATAAAGTATTTGAAGGGAATGATATTTGCAGAATGTGCTATAGTGGTAAATTTAGAGAGTACAAGATAATTACTTGTAATTATGGCAATTTCTGTAAGGGAAATCATCTTAATTTGTTCCCAGTAAGAAATAGAATCGCTCTACTCATAGCATTTGAATCTTTTTAGGAGATTAATGCCGTGTGCCTTCATTACTTTGAATGGACATTACAGCTTTTCACTACATCTGAAATCATCCCTTTAAAATTCAAGCTTCTGTTTAAATTTGTGTTAAATGCAGTCTTCACTTAAAAAATGTCATATTTCAGAGCACTTTTTGGAGAGAACTTACATGTTCATCCTAAGCAAAAGAATAATACATCTTTACAGGCAAATGAATAAACCAACGAAAATGTCATAGTCTGGGTGGTGAGAAGAGTCTTTAACTCATGCTTGGAGCATTCTCTTGTCATGCTATTCCCTGAAGATTTTAAAAATAGATGGCCTTTAGGCTGATGGGTAATTGCTGTGGCTTAAAAGGAATGATGTGTCTCTGGGCATTTTTGTGAAGACAAAATTCTGACTACTTTTTATTTTTAAGTATTTAATTATACCATCTGGGAAAGGTAACCCATATGCAGGTTAAGATAGACGTTGGAGTGGGGAAGAATAGATTTATGGTAGACTATAATTAATTGGAAAGAATATTGAAAAAAATGATGGACATATGTCTAAATAGGTGACTACAGTGCTAAGTACAGAGAGTTAACTTCTTATTAGGGTATGATTATCTGCAAAAACAAATGATTTCAGACTTCAGAGCTGCTGAGATTATTTAAAAAATTCTGAGTTTTTTAAGTTAGCATCTATTTTTTCATGTTATATAGGAATTTCTTTTGGCTGCACTGACCCAAGGCTAGTGCCTTAGTGCTAGAATTTCTGTCTACCCTGGGACACTGAAAAGCAGGAGAAAGGCGGAGGAAGTGATGTGAACTAAGCATCGAACTATGTGTAGAAGCTGTGTAGGTTTATAATCACCACATATTTCTATAGTATAGACTTTCTTATTACTTATCCCATCATTTTTATTAGAGTGATTTTTAAAAGCAAAAGAGTTTGCCTTTCCAAATCCATTTATTATTTCCATTGGATTCATATTGTTTGTAGCTTGAAATGTGCATTTCCTACATAATCACCTCTGATTGGTTCTTCACAGTTGGATTCTTAGTGAGTGCTACCTCTTTTTTTTTTGGTCTTATGGCATAGTATCCTCCTTTTTTTCAATATTTCAACATATAGACCTTTTGAATGTAACCCATGTTAATTTTTTTTCCCTTGATTTTTTTTTTTTTAAACTGAGAAAGGCAGTTCTTTTTTTTTTTTTTTTTTTTTCATTTCTTTATTTTTTATTGTTGGGGATTCATTGAGGGTACAATAAACCAGGTTACACTGATTGCATTTTTGGGTAAAGTCCCTCTTACAATCGTGTCTTGTGCCCAAAAGGTGTGGCACACACCAAAGCCCCACTCCCCTCCCTCCTTCCCTCTCTTTGCTCTTCCTTTCTGATTTTATTTCATTTCTTTTTTTTTTTAAGCAGGAACTCAACTTTATTGCGTCAAGCAGCCGCTTATATAGAGCGTGGGGAAGGGGTGGGGAAAGAAGGGGGGGTGAGGTGCGTGACAGGGTTGGGCCAATGGCATGGTACCACCTTGGCTGTATCTAGGTAGAGGCAGTTTCAGGCCGGGCCTTGCTGAGTCATTGCTACGCGGAAGTAGCTCGATGGATCTACTTCTAGTCAGGCTCGGGAAGTTGCACTAGGCCTCAG
>CAUYPK010145741.1:0-33084 GCA_963574355.1 Loris lydekkerianus
GAAAAGAAAATAGAGAAAGGAGAGGGGATGGGTAAAAGGAATATTGAAAAAAAGAAGAGAGGCACAGAAAGAAGGAGACAGAGCAATATAGGTGTACAGTAGGGTACTTTGACACAACCTTAAAAAAATCCCAACCTCTGGGTGTGCCCAGTTGGGTGGTTCCCTTGAGGTCAGCAGCTCTTTGCTAACCTGATCAGACATAGTACCCCACCTCCACCAAGTAGAGAGGAAATACAAAAATGCTATAAAGGAAACCAAAACAAGCAAACAGAAAACTTTTTAGGATAAAATTGGGTGAAAAAACAAATAATAGGGGTAAAAACACTATCAAAAATGAAGTTCTAGTTATTGAAAAAGGCAGCAATGGGAAATTGCAATCAAACTAGAAAAATTTAAAAAGAAAAAAAATCTGTATGGAAAAGGTTGAAAGTAAAAAACAAAACAACAACAACAACATCAAAATAAACAAAAAAAAAAATCCAAACCAAAAAAAAAAAACAAAACAAACCAAAAACCAAGCTCTCTCTATATATATCTTGTTGAATATTGTCTGGGCAACAGGTGGTTTTCTGGGGTATGAGATGTTAATCACAATGCTGATATGACTGGAGGCCTCCACTGATTTCTCAAACCTCATAGAATAGACACCCTAAGTCTCTCTTCAGCATTCTTAAAAGGCAGTTTAAGCTTCTAAACTTGCTAAGTAGAAGCTTTCCCAGGAAAGTGCTTGTCACTGGAATCACTGCTGAAGTGGCTATCCACTTACGCAGTGTGCCAAAACAGGTCTCACTCTGCCCCTGAGGGTTAGGGCTGTAAGGCAGCTCAGTCCCTGCCTTTAGGCTGCTCAGTGACTAGGTTACTAGCTCTGCCCGATTCTTGCTTTGCTACCCTGAAGGTGTAGCTTGCCGGGGCAGTTCTCTGCCAATGGCTTCCTGTGGCCCACAGCCAAACACTATTAGCTTCATCTGGCTCAGTGGCTCAGTGGCTCAATCTGGGGCCCTAGACAACGCCCAAAGTTCTCCGCACTCCTGCTCAAGCTCTCCCCAAGGCAGTTCAACTGAGTGCCAAGTCCAAAAACACCAAAACAGTTCACAGGTAAGGCCTTTCCTGTTTGCAGTCTCACTGCTGCTGTACTTATAGTTGCCCGGCGGGTTTAGAACGATTAAACACATGCGACCACTTACCAGTTTTCCACTGTTTTTGTCCTTCTTTTGGGGTACAGAAGTCTCTTGCTGACAGCATGTATCCTCATAGGGATGATTATATGCAGATCCCACCAGCCAGAGATGCACGGTGCCCAGATGCAAGGCAGCTGTTACTCGGCTGCCACCTTGCTCTCTCTGAAAAACAACAATTCCATATATTACTGGGCAACAATCCCATATATTACTGGCAAGACATGAATAGAACCTTCTCTAATGAAGACAAAGAAATGGCTAACAAACATATGAAAAAATGCTCATCATCTCTAATCATCAGAGAAATGCAAATAAAAACTATCCTGAGATATCACCTAATCCCAGAGAATCTCAAAGCTGCAGATGTTGGCATGGATATGCAGAGAAAGGGATACTTTTACACTGCTGGTTGTACTAGAAACAAATACAATGTTTTTGGCAGGAAGTATGAAGAACCCTCAAAGAACTCAAATTAGACTTCCCATTTGATGCTGGAATCCCGTTATTAGGCATCTACCCAGAAGAAAAAAAGATCCTGCTATCATAAAGACATTTGTAGTAGACTGTTTATTGAAGCTCAATTTACAATCGCCAAAATGTGTAGCCTAATATTTATAACTTAAAGGGCAATTCTCCACTTACCAGTTAAATAAACCCCATTAAATAAACTCTGGATTAGATTTTACAAGATGGATAATTAAGAATGAATTGAGGTGCCTGTCTGTATACATCAAAAACCAAGTAGTGACAATCATTCTTTCAGTTTTCTCAGAAAAGAGTAGATTATGCTTTTCTCATTTAAAAGAAAAGTCTTCATAATTTTTTAACTTTTCAAATGGCTAAATAAAAGGGTAAAATATCTAACTTAAGTTTCTCATTTTCAACCTTGGGAAAGGTGTACATGTAGACATCCCTTTTATCTCCAAAAACTATCAATGAAGGCGCTAAGTCCAATAAAAGCCACAAAGCAACCAGTAAGAGGACTCGCAGGTGACATTAACAAGAGACCACGCTAAAAACAAGAGCAAGAATTATCTCATTCTTGTACTCAACTCTAGATAGTTCAGAAAGAAAGCAGAATAATTATTTTTAAAATATGTGAACACATGTACATATCATTTCCCTCCCAAGCCTTATCCAAAGTGAACACCAAAACCAATTGAAAAATTCAAAGTAGACACAGAAACTTCAAAATGAATGCAGAACAAGCTAATATTATAAAATGAGTAAAATTTGATAGTGAATAATAGTCACATGATGAATCCGGATTGTTTTCTTTCCCTGCATGGTTTTTGTCAAGAGAAAGGAGGATGTAAATAATGCAAACATTAAAAATAAACTTCTGTTTTAGGGGTTGGCTTCCTTAGAATTAGAAGACGGCAGTATTCATATTAGTGACAGAAAAAAAAGGAAGAAAAGAGATTATGGCATTTTTCCTTAATCTTGATGAAAGCCGTGAGAAGGCGATTGCATAAGGGAGGGTAAATTTGGATTTAAGCTGATGTTCACTGCTGTAATTGCTGGCTGTGTCTATTTTTCATTCTGCCTGATTTGTGATACTTGATATCATAATGAACTGTTTATTGTGCTCATGAACACTTGCAAGGTGCTCATTTGCTGCTTTTTTCCCAGTTTAAAATGCTGTTTTGTGTACTGAAATGCTTTGAGCAGCTGAAAATAATTCCATATCATTTCAATTTCATAGAGATACATGTTACCTAAATTCAATTTTATGCAAGCTTGTTTCAACTTGAAAAACTACATCCTAGAGAAAAAAAACAAAAAGACATATTACCTGTCTAATTCTCTTACTTATAAATCGTTGCCAGAAAAAATTTTATGATTTTTGGATGGCAGTAACATTGTGGAAGAAAAAGATTCTTACTACCCAAATCACCAGCAATTGTTTATTCTAAAATCCATGACAAGCTTTTTGAACAATGTATCAAATGTCTAGTATCTTCTTAATACAAATACACAGAAAAACTAAAAGTGAGTTTGAACACAATTTTTTTTGTCATGTTCTTTCTTAGGAATGTCCACATTTGAATAGAATAGACACACTGCCATAATTAACTATTATTAAAAAACTATTAGTAAGCAATTAGTACCCTAAATAGACTTCTTAATGAAAAGAAGCTGTTAATAAGCAATCATTAGCCTAGATGGATCTCTCAGTCAATTAAATTAAAACTATACTCAATATAGACCAGTAAAGTTTGTTATCTTGTATCTTACATTTTGTGTAGTTACAAAAGTCAATTGTGACTTAAGTATTACAATATTAATACAGTATTTTCCTTTCGTAAATGTGTATAGATTTTGGGAGGTACTCTCTGTAGTTTCAAATTTGGCAGCTCAAAATGGCCAGCTGCACCAAGGAGAAAGTTCCAGAACGTTCTATTACACTAACTTGAAGTGTTGTGAAAACCTTGATACAAATGCTAATGAACTGGGGAGGAGGGGTTCTCTCTGTTGTTTGCTGCACAGAAAACCAATTACTGAGACAAAAGAGGATTGTTCCAGGAGAAAGATTTATTCTTGATGAAGCATAGCAGGGAGGTGGGTGGAATGGACTGCCTCAACTCCAGGAGAGTTTTTCTGGTGAAATGAACACATACAATGAGCCAGCATCATAACATATCTGGGGTGGAGTGCAGGAAAAGCAAGCGCTGTGGAAATCACACTAGTACACACTTCACATGACCAAAAAGTGGCCAATAAGTCCTTCCCAGGCCAGAGATTTTAATAGCGTAATGAGGCAGGTGTTAATATTGGTTGTTATTTCAGCCTTGTGTGCAGACAGGATGCAAGGATGAGGCTCCATCTCTGGGTGGATGTAGCTTATCTTGTCTTCTCTGGACAAACAGGTGGTGTAAGGTCTCGTAGTTATCTCCTGTCTGCTGCTACCAGGTTTTGCTGCTTGGGAGAGGGGGAAGGGGACTCTGAAGGGAATGCCTCAGTTGCAAAGTTCTGATCAGCAAATCTTACTGACCTGGAAACTTGAAACATGGTAAGAGAACTATAAACATGGCATTTGTGTTTATGGAGCCACTTATGTCAATAGCCAGGAGCCTGTGTTCCAGGTTTGGCTTATTTGCTGACAATCCCATGGGGCTGAATGTAATGTTATTAAAGTAATTCACCTTTGGGATTTAGTTGTCTAGGCTTTAAAAGGAAAAATTGCAGTTAATTTTCCTAGAATCTTTCAGTTTCTGAGAATCTACAAATCAACTGAAAAAATATACAAAGAGTAACATGAAGAAAATTTTATTATTTCTAAGTTAGATACATTTTCCCCATCACTTATAACTAGTATATAAGAGTCAGTATTAGAGATTATCATGATTTATTTTGCATGTATGTTTCTTTTAGACATTTAAATTGCTCTATATTTTTGCTATTACAAGTAACACTGAGGATGTTATATGTGTGTCTTTGTATAGTTATTTCCTGAGGTTATTTAAATTTCTACAAGTGGAGTTGTTAAAGGTCATATTCATTTAATACATTCGTACAAAATGGTTTTGTGAGGAAATATTTTCTTATGCCCATGACAACAATAAATATTATCTCTTCTAATAAATTATAAAATATTTCTAGAATATTTCTAAAATATGTGGCCATTTTCCACATATTTCTTTCATTTTCCTTGTCCCCTTTTTATGTATTTCTTGATTGTTTCCAGCTGATTTCAACTATCTACTGATCTGTAAGATTTAAGGTATGTCACATAGAACACAGATATTAAGCATATAAGCCAGTGGCTCTATTTTAGTTGTTTATATCCATGTGAAAAAAAATCACTCTGAAATATAATCACTTCTGATAAGTATTAATAGCATTATTCCTTCCCAATTTCTGTGGGACAGGAATTCAGAGCCACTCAGCTAGGTAGTTCTGGCTCAGGGTCTGGTGACAATTACAATGTTGACACAGGCTGTGGTTACCTTTAGACTTGAGGAAGGGGGCATGCACTTCTGAAAGTGACATGGATGTGAAAAAAACTCAGTTCCTTACTGTTTCCTTGCTGTGTGAACCTGTCCACTAGGCTGTTGCGTGACCTCCCTACATGACATCTGGGTTCCCCCCAAAGTGGTGAATTAAGACCTCATCACTGTAGCCAACTAACATTTCCACATTATTCATTAGAATTAAGCCAACACATCCAACCATCATTCAAGTGAATGTGATTAGGTTCTAACTCTTCAAGAAGGAAGTGTCAGAGAATTTGTGGACGTATGTTAAAATTGTTTAGATAACTTGTTATATACATATGTTATTGGAGTTTCAGGTTCTTGTTCTCAGTGATTCAAAGAATGAATTGAACCACAGGATCAGTGATAAATCAGGATTTATTCACAGAAACAAAAATTACAACAACTAGAAAAACCAAACCTCCTGGCAGAGAGAACCCAGGAGGGGAACAAGCTCTCCTGCTCCCTCTTCCAGGTCTGTCTTTGGGCACTCTGCTCAGGGGTTTATATAGTCGCAGGGGGTTGTTTAGCTAGAACTCAGTGTTGACCTTTAGGGTGTGGGTCTTGTCAGTTACAGCCAGTCATCCGTTCAGCAGCAAGGTGCTGGAACTCTCAGGCCCTGGAAACTCACATGAGGAGACAGCAAGGCGCCAGTGTCTCCTGTGCAGGTGTCTGGCCCTTCCAGCAAGCGGGTTCCTCCATCCGCTGCAGCATCTACACCTCCAGGGCTAAGACGGCAGGTCCTGGTGCC
Organism: Loris lydekkerianus; assembly: GCA_963574355.1. Lineage (NCBI taxonomy): Eukaryota > Metazoa > Chordata > Mammalia > Primates > Lorisidae > Loris > Loris lydekkerianus. The sequence goes on from CAUYPK010145741.1 coordinate 5,907, forward strand.
ACCTTGTCCTGCATCACATATACACATAGGTAAAAACTAGCATTTATGTTAATAAAGTGTCACCTGCTTTCTTTTTGCTATTGTCTGGATACATATCCATAATTGACTTTCAACCTATCTATGTTTGTGTATTTATAGTATGTCTGATAAATGATGTTTGGTTGCATCTTATTTTGTATTCTACCTATGGCCTTTGTTTTAATATTCTTTATTAAAACAGTGTCTTAATATTGTTTTTGTCATTGCTGGTAGGGTTTGGCTTTTATAGAGAATGTTTTCATTTATTTTTTATTTTACTCTCTAATTGCTGCTTCCTTCCATTGTTCTTGACTTCTTTTGAATCAATCAACTTCTCAATCTTCTGTTTTTTCTTCTTTATTAGTTTTTAGTAATTGTGTCTCGCATTATAATTTTTATGATTGCTCTTTGACATGTGCATCTTTGACTTCTTATAGTTAACCCTAAATTAGTACTTTTACCAACTACCAAACTATATATGAACCTTGCAATTTTTAAACTTCCCTTACAGTCAGTGTTTTTTTCTTTTGTTGTATAAATAATTTATTCTATTTAATATGGGAATTCTTTATCAGAGAGGAGAGAAATAATAGAATTAGTAACATACATGCATATCAAGATATATAGGGAAAGTAAAATTTTATTTCTACACTTTAGGAAATTTTATTTCTACACTTCACATTGACATAGGCAGATCAATAAGAGAAAAACATATAAATTTATTTAATATAAGTTTGACCTAACATGAGAGCTTTCTTAAAAAAATAAAGAGCCCAGAGCAGGGTTGAACATGTATACGCTGAAATGGACAAACAATAGTAAGATGTGAAAAAGAAACTAAATTATATGTGCAGGCTCACAAGATACTTTGACAAGATTTGTACAGAATTCTCTTGGTCTCAACTTCCCATATTTAATAATATGAGTTTTGTTTTCTTTCTAGTGGAAGGAAGGAATCTTTCCATCTATTAAAAAGTAGAAGTTCAGAATGATCTGGTATCTATTGTTTTTCAAGTGTCTTTAGCTCAAAATTGTCAATATGCACAGAATGGCATATTTTTAACTCCTCCAGATGTATATTAAGTATTTCCTGAGAACATCAAGGATCAGCTATAAGATATTTCCCATTGAAAATATTTTAATAAAATATTAATATTTTAAAAGTTAATTTTGGATGAGTGAAATACATTCTTGTCAGCACAAGCCTTTTAGTAAATGGAATCTATCCTTAGATAGTCATGAAGTCATATCATAATTGGAAGTATGTTACTACTTTTTTTACACTGACCTACACAAACTTATTAGTACTAAATTAGGTGTTCATATGAGTTAATTTCTTACATCTTGTTTCTCTTATCTTGTTCTACTATTAACTTTTCATTGCTATGCTACTATTAGTGCCACTGTTTATAATTAGTTGATAGTAAATAATTGATAAAGCATTCTTTTCACCTTGTTAGCGTTCTTTAAGAGGATTGTAATTATTCATTAATTATTCATTATTAATTAATGTACAACTGTGTACATTACAGACACAGCTTTCAACTTAACACTAAAAAGAAATGTATGTTGATTGCATTAGATTTATAGGTACTGTTTGGGAAATGTGCTATGCATTACATTTTTCAAATTGTGAACAAGGGGAAATTTCTCATTTATTTGGAATAAGTCTTCTTAGTACCTTTTATAAATTTTAATATTTTCTAGTTATTACACATCATATTTTCAAATACAGATATTTTTAATATTTTAAAGATTTTTTTGTTTTTTCATTTAATGCTCAATGTATCCAACATTAAAAGTATTTTTAATACTATCATAAATGAATCTATAAAAATATATGTTTGGCGATTTATAGAAATACATTTTTATAGTGATTTATTTTTACTAGCTTTTCTGTGTCTTATTATTACCTTATAAATTATCTATAGATTCCTTTGGATTTTTTACCTAGATAATTATATACTATTCAAAAAGTTTGTTCCTTTTCATTCTTTTATACTTTATCTATTTTCTCAAAAGTTCAATTAGCAATTAAAATTGATGTCAATTGATTGAAATGATACTATCAGATGTAATTACTTTCCTTTTTTCTTTTTAATATTAGTAATTTGTGCTTTTAGAAAACATTTTTTGATCTATTGTTTTTTTATAGAGCCACTTTGCCTAGAGTCATTGATTTCTGCTATATTGTTTTCATCATTTACTTTCTTTGTCACACTTCTTAAATGGCATAATTAATTATCAGCATCTCTTCTTTTATGCCATAAATTTTCCTCTGTTTTTTTTTTTACTTTATTTTCTTTTTTTTTTTTTTTTTTTTTTGGTAGAGACAGAGTTTCATTTTGTTGCCCTCAGTAGAGTGTTGAGGTGTCACAAAGCTCACAGCAACCTTCAACTCCTGGGCTCTGGCGATTCTCTTACCTCAGCCTCCCGAGTAGCTGGACTACAGAACCCCGCCACAATGTCCAGCTATTTTTTTGTTGTTGTTATTGTTATTGCAGTTTGCAGTTTGGCTGGGGCTGGGTTTGAACCCACCACCCTTGGTATATGGGGCCAATGCCCTATCTAGTGAGAGACAGGTGCCACCCCTGAGTATTATTTTAGCTACATCCTATAAGTGTCTATACAAAATCAATTATATCTATTATTTAGCTTTAAGCACTTTCTAATTTTTATTTTTTAAATTTATGAATAACTTAGAAGTATATTGTTATTTTTTTGTTGTTGTTATAAAATTTAACCTACTTTCACCAGCCATTAGAACTAGAAATCAGTTGACATCTGGCAAATTTTGTTTATAGAATATCTTTTGTTGAATTTTTTAACTGATTGACTTACTGATGATTGCAAAGAACTACTGGGTGGCGTGTACATTTGATAAAGGTAGTTAATTATATTGTTTTAATATTCTATACCAGTGATTTTCAACCTGTGTGCTATGAAAATTTGTAAAGATCATTAATTAAATTATTTTTCAAATTAAATTATTAAGTTCAAAGCACAGAAAGTATATTCTTTTCTTACCCTTTTTTTGATTAACATACTTGAAGTGTGCTGTGGAAATTTAAATATAGGTTCAAGTGTGCCATGGGATAAAAAGGGTTGAAAAATACTGCTCTATGCACTCCCTCCTGTCTCTTTTGCTCAACTAATGAAATACTAACAAGAAAAATCTTATACCGTCATGGCAGAAAATTGGGGAAATATAAAAAACAAAATGAGTAACACATAAAACATTACCTATGATGTTACCATCAAGTGAAATTTGAATTTTACTTTTCTAATGAATCATTTGAACCTCTTCTAAAATATATTATGTAATATACAGAATTCAGATGAGGTAGAGATATAGATGGAGATTGTGAGTGGAAAAAGAACATCTTTTTTCCCATGTTAGGTTCATGGCTGAGGCCCCTATAACAAAAGGAAGATTAATAAGAGAAAATAATAAATATAAGTTGTATGTGTCATGAGAGCCTTCAAAAACATCTTCATGTATGTAGATGAACCTGTCTATATTTTTATGCCTGGTTTGATGAAGAGAGCACAGAAACATAATCAGAGGACAAAAGGATCTGATCTAATGGTCATAAACTGGGGGAACTTAGCCAGCCCTGTCCTGATTCTTCTCTGTGACCCTTCATCTTCAGAGATAAGGATGTTCCTTTCCTACAGGCAGGGTGGGGTGATATATTGTGTCTTTGACCTGCTTCAGGGGAGAAGCACAGGAGAAGGTCAGAGTGATCTTTCTATTTCTGCTGTTTTCTCAAATGCCAAGATGCCATATCTTAGGGTAATGCGTCTGGAACCCCCTCAAAATAGACAGAGATGTAACCCCAAATCTCTTCTTTGAAAATATGTTGCCACGACTTTGGGGCTTATTTAGCCGAAAGAAGTCAGGCCTTTCTCTAAAATTTAGTGATGTTTCTGATGTAGATACGTGACGCCACTTATGAACATTAGCTCTTCATAGTTTGATACTTTCTTCCTGCCCTAGTGATGCTTGGGTAATGGTTGAACCAGAGATTTTGGGAAACCCCAGGTATGACTTTTATTACTTTTAAGACGAAACAAATAAATATTGAAAGAAAAACTAGGTGAAGTCATAATCCCTTTCTTAGTTTGGGTCTTTCTCCCCTAAAAATGCACTTGCTTTTTCCATAGAGACTAACTTTGTGCTCAGTGTAAGAGGCAGCCTTGTTCAAATCACCAAATTCACTGTGATCTCTGGTTCCCCAGGGGGTCTCCTTCATAGATGCTATATTTAAATAATTAGGAAGAAAACTCTTCAAGTAATTAATACTACTCATCACTTGATGCATATTTTCAAAAGAGAACATTTTATTATCTTGTTAATAAATGTTTTATTTTGTCATTTCAATTAGAAAGACATAGCTTTCTTATCAAATTCTCAGTCTTTTAATAAAATAATTTTCTTCTGTCCATTATATATTAATGATCAGTTTGCTAATAAAATTTGAAATAATACAGGAGTAATTAGTAACTTGTCTGAATTTAAGGGAAATTTAATGGACTATGTTGATTCCTCTTTAGTATGCTTATGAGAAAGCTAATTGGGTGTGATAGTTTGTGTTTGTATAGAAACTGATGGCTAAGACATCATCTACTTGATGTTCAGAAGTGGAGTTTAATTAACATAAATCACTATGCAGTACATGGGAGACATTTAGAATCCAGGTAAACAATGACAAAATCGAAAGCCATGTGTAACAGGGGGAAGCATTTTTAGTAAAATTTTGTTTCCTAACTGTACAATCTGAAATTCTAATATAATGGCCTAAAGAGATGTCCATGAACTCATTTTTTACAATTTTCAACCATAGGAAGATGGTGACAGAGTTAGAACTCAAGTTACTATGGTTGAGTAATCCTCTCTTTTCACTTCTGTGTATTTATAATATATTTTAACCAGCACAATGGTGAGAGTTGAAAGTTACTTTTTTACCTTGAGAGAAATATAAAAGTATTAGTATGAGACTTGGTGTTGCAAAATTTTGAGAAAGTATTTTTAGTAATGATTTTAGGTAGTATGAGCATTAGAATCAGACAGACCTATATAAAGTTATGATTCATTAGCGTGCAACCTCGATGGTAGTGGCATGACCTTGCTGAGTCTTGGTTTTCCTCAGTTGAGTATTATAACATGAACATATGCCACAGGTTTATCATGAAGATTATGCACTATTTTATATATAGATTCGGGGACTAAGGTCTGATACACTGTAAGCATTTGATAAATAACCTTTGTTACAATAATTTTCAGCAATAATAAGATAGTTACAGTATTCATGAGAGATTCAAAAAGTGTAGATCTGACATTGCAAAAAGTACTATATCTGCATCATTCCAACAGAAGGAACAGACATGGAAAATGAATTTCTATCCTTGGTATTCTATTTATTCTGCATATTCAACAGAGAAAAGGAGTAAATGAAATGAGAGGAGTTTTACTGGAAGAACTAACCTTTTTCCAAATACATCCTCTTATTATAAAATGAGAAGACAGACACTTTTCAGAACTAGCATAAAACAATTAAATAGCCATCTCTCTGCTATTTCCATAGTCCACTCCCTTCTGGGTAAAGACTAACCTATAATAAATGTATTTCCTGGACCTGAGAGGACACACAGGCATTCACATTTTCCAGAGGTAATATTTTCTTTAGCAGTCTCTCCCCAAGGTGATTTATATCCTTCTATTCTGCAGTAGAAACATAAAATTACCAAATTTAGTGAACTAAAAGAAAATTCTAAAACTTTAAGCCCTATAGAGACAGAACCATATGTATATATTATTCCACACCAATTAAAAAAAATTGTTTCGTAACATTCAATGTTATTATAACATTTCTGTGTTGTGGCTTGGTGCCTGTAGCTCAAGCGGCTAAGGTGCCAGCCACATACACTAGAGCTGGAGGGTTTGAATGCAGCCTGAGTCTGTCAAACGACAATGGCAGCTACAACCAAAAAATACCTGGGCGTTGTGGCGGGTGCCTGTGGTCCCAGCTACTTGTGAGGCTGAGGCAAGAGAATTACTTAACTCCAGGAGTTGTAGGTTGCTGTGAGCTGTAATGCCATGGCACACTACCCAGGGTAACTGCTTGAGGATCTGTCTAAAAAAAAAAAAAAAAAATTCCGTGTTGCACAAATTCATATGGACTATGAATAAAGTCACATATTTAAAGATATTGAGCATGCTAAATATGATATTTATTTATTTATTTTATCTTATTATTATTTTTTGAGATAGAGTCTCACTTTCTTGCCCTCAATGGAGTGCTGTGGTGTCACAGCTCACAGCAACTTCAATCTCTTGGGCTTATGTGATTCTCTTGCCTTAGCCTCCCAAGTAGCTGGAACTACAGGTACCCACCACAACATTCGGCTATTTTTTGGTTGTAGTTGTCCTTGTTTGACAGGCCCAGGCTGAGTTTGAGCTCGCTACCTCTGGTGTATGTGGCTGGCGCCCTAGCTGCTGAGCTACAGGTGCTGAGCCAATATGATATTTTTATAAAATCAAATTTGCTTATAGTTATGATATTTAAGAAAACAAAAAATCTTCCAGCATCACTTTACAAATGATGGTGAATTTTTACTAACTTGTTGACTAACTCATTCCCAAATAGTATTTTAAATGGAAAATGTATCTCTCTAGTAAAAGAAAAAAATTTTATAAGTCAACAATTTATATGAATTTATCATTATTATAATTATAATTATTATGATGATGATGATGTTTGGCCAAATGTTACTTCTGTGGGGAAAAAGTAATAAACATGCTAATTATAAAATCAAGAGCAATGGGAACCCACTGAGATTTTTAAGCTAGCAAGATTATATTTGCATTTTTGAAACATCAACCTAGCAGTAGCTTGAGTCTGGAATGTAGAGTGGGAAGATGGATGGCAGAGATGCAGACCACCCTGCTGTGCCAGTGGCCTGTCCTGAGAGCACGGGACAGAGCTCAACAAGAGGCAGGAGGCACCTGGAGTGGGAATCTATAGGTTTTGTGAGTCACCAGATGTGGTGCTTGAAGCAGAGAGAAAGGTAATCAATGACAGTTACGTTTTTCACATAGTTGAGTGAACAATTTTACCCTTTCCTGGGATAGGAAGTAGTGAAGAAAGAATCTAAGGGAGGTCAATACAGATTCAGCTTTGGGGATGCTTATGTTTTCTGCAGGATGTGTAAATGAATGTGACCCACAGGCTGCAATATATAGGATTTAAAGCTTAGGAAAGTCATAAAATATTAGAAAATAAACAGCAAAATGGTAGACACAAATTCTACTTTACCAGTAATTATATTAAGGTAAATGGATTAAACACTACATACAGTACAAAGGTAGACTTTAGCAGAGTAAATTTTAAAAAAAGATCCAACTTCATGCTAACAAACAGACAGTAAAAGTAAAAGGATAGAAAAAGACATGCAAACAGCAACCGAAAACAAGCTGAAGTGGCCATATTAACATAAGACAAAGTAGTCTTTAAGACAAAAATTATAACTAGAGATAATAAAGGATATTTTATAATGATAAAAGGGTCCATTAGAAAGACACAACAATGAAAACATAAATACCACTCCCAGAATACGAGAATTGAAAACTGACAGAATTGAAAGGAGAAATACACAATTCCCAAGTTGGGGATGTAAATAATTCACTTTAGCAATGACTAGGGCAATTTGAAAGATGATCAACAAGGAAATAGACGACTTTAACAACACTGCAAACCAACTAGACCTAACAGACATTGATAGAGTATCCCCTTCAATACCAGCAGAGCACAGATTGTTCCAGGACAGACCATCTGCTAGCCGTAAAACAAACTTCAAAATGTTGCAGGGGTAGAAAGATGCAATAGCTTTCTTTATGCACCTTAAAGGTCACTTCATAGTTGACACTCCAATAATAAAAGACATGCTAACAAGAGAAAAAGCGTAACAAGTTTATTTAATCAAAGTTTTACATGACACGGAGTCTTCATAAATCAATATACATAGACCCAGGGATAACTGTCTGTTTTTGTACATAGGTTCAATGAAGAATGGCTAGCCATGTATAAATACAATTGAACAAAGATGCATAATATAAACAGAAAATAGATTGATGGGGCAACCCAGGATGGTCTGTCTGTTCAGATTAATCTTGGCCTCTCTATGTAACATCCTTCTTCCAGGGTATAGGACAGGATGCTTCTGCAATACTGTTTTTCAAGGGAGTGAGGGGAGACAGGGACCTATCTAGGTCTTATGGCTGACTTTAAGGGGAAAGGTCCTAAGTTATATGACCCACAGTGGGCAAGAGAGATTCTGGCATCTATGAATTACTATAGAGGGTGGGGGACAGGAGGAAACAAGGGATAGAAGACAGGAGGCCAGGAGAGGGACAAAACAAGACTCTGCCTCAAGGCCTTCCAATGTCCTTCTGTTCAAACTACTCAGCATGCCAACTTACCACACTTTGGGGTATCATATTCTGAGCAATATGTTACTCAACGACAACACAATGGGATGTAATTGGACATCAATAACAAAAGAAACTTTGGAGATTCATAAATATGCAAAAATTAAACACCTTCCTAAATAGCCAGTTGGTCAAAGAAGAAATCACAATACAAGTTGAAAAAGTTAGAAATACTTTAAGATGAATGAAAATATAAAATTTGCCAAAATGGATGAGAGATAGCTAAAGCAATGCCCATAAAAAATGAATACCTACAAATTCCTATTTTAAAAGCTCAGGAAGGACATCTGAGCAGACTTATAAATATAGATTTTCAGATGATCAATGCATAGATCAAGCGTTTTTATCCTTGTGGTCTTGGGTTTCAGAAAGTCTGTGAATCCTCTGAATTTGAGTTCAAATTTCAGTGTCTACATGTACTTTTTTATTGGGGGCCCTTAGCTTTTATCAGATTTTTGAAATGATCTTTAAGCACTAAATCTATTAAAAATGTCTGAAATTAATAGTAACTAAAGCTATGAGAATATATAAAAATTATTTCTTCCCTCCACATATGACCAAGAAAGGTGACTGGAAAATAATCCCACGGAAGGAAAAAGTAATTCTCTTTCTATTCTTTGTTCTTCACTGGGATTCTCTGTTAAAAAAAAAAAAGATTGATTACTGAGAAAAGAAAACTAACCCAGAAGTTTATTAACATGTGCACCACATGTATACATGGGAAGTACCCAGAGGAACAAGACTATCTCAAAGAGGTGGCTTAGAATTCTGGCTTCTACAGCATTCTCAAGGAAGAACAGCACATTTTTAGAAAAGTGACTAGACAATGGAAAAAAGGACTCGGAGTCTCTGGGGGCCTCATATGTTGGGAGAGCAAATAAATGGGAGTTTATTATGAAGATTTCTCTGGTGCCTTCCTGGTGGAGAGGGGAAGAGGGACATCTTCACCGTTGTGTGTCCTGCTCTTCAGGGGAGGTGGGAGGGCAGAGAGTGTTTCTTTTATCTGCTGCATCCTAATTGCCTCCAGCTCAAAATAATCCTTGTGTTAAAGAGATATATTTTCGGGTGGAATAGTCTGGTCTTCCATGATTCTAAGGTAGATTTATGGGACATTGTCATGTGTAGATAGAGCGAGAGAGGGATTAATAACATGAAGAAACTGGTTGTAGAAATAGGTAACAGAAAGGGCAGGGAGTGCTTCAAGACGTGGCAGTGGTCAGCACTGGATGCTGTCCAGGTGAGTTCTGAGTCTCACATTTCAGTGTGATGGTTCAGACTAGGAAGTGCCCCTTGGCTTTACCTACAAAGGGATCACGGTAGAAGCCCGGCCTGGCATGCCTGGAGGCTACACTGGGATATGCTGAGTAGAGGGGGCGGTGACACAGTAAGAACTGAGGGTTAACTGTGTCCTCAAAAAGTTTGGCCAAGATGAGAAGGGGAATCATAAGATAAAACAGAAGTAAGCTTTCATGAGTTTATAGCTTAGTCTTTAAGATTGTCTTCAAAGCGAGCAATTGCATCTTTGATAACATCCCTCTGTACCTGATATAGAAACAGAAACAATGCCAGGAGTGCTGTGCTTGGGTCTTGCCATGTAGACTCTAAGGTTTCTGCTCTGTATAAAGAGGATTGCAGCCCTCCAAACCAGTGAATTTTGTAGAAGGATGCATCTTACATTATTTATAACTTGCAATATAAATATATTTAAATATAAACATATATATATATATATATACATACACAAGTGGAGAAATATATATACTGGAGAAATATATATCTAGTATATATATGAGAATATATATATATATAACGGAGAAAATATATATATATAATGGAGAAAAAAGTCACCTTTTAAAAAATGTGTACATTGTCCAAGCACAGTGGCTCACACTTGTGATCACTCACTCTAGGAGATCAAGATGGGTGGATCACTTGAGCTCAGGAGCTGGAGACCAGCCTGAGCAAGAGCAAGACCCCATCTCTACTAAAAATAGAAAAGCTAACTGGGCATTGTGGCAGGCATCTATAGCTCCAGCTACTCATGAGGCTGAGGCAAGAGATTCACTTCAGTCTAGGAGTTTGAGGTTGCTGTGAGCTATGATGCCACAGCACTGTAATAGCAGACTGAGTGAGATGCTGTCTCAAAAAAAAAAAAAAAAAAAAAATAGAATTAGGTAAATTTGTGCCCTTTTAAAAAATTTTATTTTATATATATGGACCAAAGTGTTGTTTCATTCCAAAGAGCAAATGCACAGAGGCCTGAATGATTGGTGGGCACCCTGCGTGAGGCCCAGTCTGTTCACATTTCCCAGTTTCCTCCCAGCTCTATTGGTTTCAAACATGTGTAGAAGCTTTTTCTTTCCTCCCAATTTCAAATATGTCTCTTTCTTTAGGAAGGGGCTCTGAAATTTCATTAGTGATAATGTCCCTTGGACTTATCCCTTCCCTATCCCTGTCTCCATAAAACGTCAAGTTTTCCCAAATGTGCTCTCAGTTTACAATTTAACAAATTCATTCATAAAATCTCTTATTGCTTGGAAGATTCTGGGACAGATAAAAACATTAAAAATGGGTTAGAAGTGAGCTGACTATAGGATAGTGAGAACCACAGTAATCTTTTATTAGTTTTCCAAGTTCCTAGGAAATTATGGAAATCAGTGTAAGCATTGTACAGGGAAAAAAGATGAAAGAAATGAAACATTTCACATAGATTTTGATTCAGGCACATTTACACATAATGTGAGCCTTGAAAATGCCTAGGAGCAGGGAGCTGAAGTCTGATTGCCTAATTCCAACTCCACTTGATTTCTTTTTTTGGCCAGGGCTGGGTTTGAACCCACGACCTCTGGCATATGGAACCAGTGCCTTACCCCTTTGAGCCACAGGCGCTGCCCCTCCACTTGATTTCTTATTGGCTGAATGTTGTCAGTTTTGTTTCTTATGGGTGTTATGTCTCAATTTTCCAACCTGCAAAATGGGGCTATTAATAGTAGTCACCTTGTATGGAGGCAAAAATTAACTAGCATAAAGATTTATACCAGTCCCTAGGTAAATAATAACAATTTAATAAATTATAGCCATTATATGAGGTAGTTGGGTAGGACAATTAAGTTTGTGACCTTATCCTAGAAAAAGTGCTACATACCCTTTTGCTGAATATCTCTACAGTCACCTTTGAAGGTGACTTTGACCATCACAGCAGCCATTTGATTTTTGCATTCTTGTTCACAAGTTAGCAGATGAAAGTACCAGAGCATATGAAGTCTCACCTGATGCTTTGCAGCTGATACCTGACAGAATTGAGGACTAATCGATTCTCTAGCATTTTCTGTAGCTTGCCCTGCCTCACATGTGATTAATGGGCCCCTGACCTCTGCTGTCTCGTTTTATAGTCCTGATTTATGTCTTTATGTTTTATTGTGAGTAATTTCTTTACAGAGAGTCAGAAAAAATTATAACATTGAAGAAAAGGAAACCAGAAGTGAAGCAGTCAAGTATGTAAGAGTTATAGCAAGTATTTCATGTCAATTTAGCTCAACACTTCTGCTATATTCTGTCGTGTCACCAGAGTGAAATCTCTCTGACTTAGAGGCTGAAATCCAAGATATTTCCAATTTATTACAATTTTCAAAGAAAGGATTTTGTGAGACTCATGTAAACATAGACTCTGTTGTTATAAAAATAAATAACATGGAAGACGAGGCACAGACTTAAAAAACTATATTTCTCGGGGAAAATAAAATTAAAGAAAATTCTCATCAAAAGTTCTTTCACAATTTCAAATTCAGATTACAGAGTGAGCTCACGTTGCCAATATTCTTTCTGCTGCTACTTTCCAAAGGGATGGTTCCTTCCACTCATTACAGATAGAAAGTGGCAGGGAAGCTGGAGAAAGTTATGTGCAGGGAAAGGTGTTGATCCCAGCCGAGAAGGTGTACTTTATACACCCAGGAAGATGGTTCAGAAAATCCCAACGGTGGCATCACATTGTTAGGATAGCTCAAGAAAGATTAAGTGAAGAGAAGGGAGTTTCATATTTTTGCAGTTAATACCTGTAGTGTTTTTAGTTGAACAAAGGCAAGAGAATAAACTGCAAAGTAATTTAGGGGCTAAACCCAGATTTGTTAAGCTTGCTTCTTAGAATAGTTCATATTAACTGACTATGTTCAGATTCACTGAGCTTGGCAAATGATGTGAAAACGAAGTCATATAAGGTTTTGTAGCTTAACACATCCTGACAAAAAAGCATTCTGGAAAAAATTACTCAGGCTAGGAGACACTTTGTTTAATTTTGAACTGTTTCAAATTCCTCCAGTTAGAATTGGCTATTTTTAAACTTATTTTCATTGACTTTACTATATTACCTGACTCTCTAAGAAATTTCAGACAACATTATTTCAAGTACTCTCATTTAAATTCTTTATGGCTCAGTTTAGAGACAAACAGATGGTGAAAGACTCAACTACAACTCGGACTTTGCCTTACAAACACATACAATGTAAACTAATCGTATGTTTACTTATATTAGTCCAAAATAAAGAATAAAACAAAACAAAAATCCAAAGACAAATAGATGATGAATGGTCGAACCACACAAATGGGTGGTGACAATTCCACGTTTCTATTAATATTATGACTCAAGTTCAGTGGTTTCAGATGTTCTTAATTGTATAGATTGAAATGTACAAAGAAATGGTAGATTAAACTTTAAGCTTTCCTCTTACCTCTGCTATGTTATTTTGACATGATTTCCCCAGGAAAAATGAAAAGTTGAAATGAAGCTTCATCTTATTCACAGTGATTGTAGGGCAGAGGGGATCTTCAACATCCATTGGCAAAGCAGTTAAACTGCAAAACAGTCATTTTAAACAAGCTCCATCTTTTATTTTCATGGTTAAAAAGATAAAAAGAGTACAATACATTGTCCATATCTGCATTAAAGAAAAAGTTTAGCCTTCTTTCCTAAGCATTGCTCCCGTATCCTGAGTTACATGCCCAGACTCTTAGGTTTGGGGTCATTCAGGCCAATGAAGCTGTCAGGTACCAACAATGAGCTAGGTGTCCTGAACCACAGTCTTGCGCCCTCCAGCTAGCGCAGTGTCCCCACTATTCACAGACCAGTAACCAAGGCTCAGAGAGGCAACTTGCCCATAGCTGAGATGCTCAAAGTGCTCGATTTCAAAACTTAGATTTTAAATTAATCACACTCTGCTACATCTCATTATTCTAAAAGCCAGATTTTGTCACTTGGGAAGGGTTGAAATTTTGAAATGTTTTAAATCCTCAGCCCAGATTCATTGACAGTTTTCATTTACTTCTCCACAGCATGTATTTATATATATTTATGAATTTTATGAATAAATGGATTTTAAAATATGGGTATATTTAAAATATGTATATATATTTTAATTATATATTTTTTAAATGTAGAAAACATATTTTTATCTTTTCCATCATTCCAACTTTTTTGTATGTTTATTTTTCTTTCTTTCTTTCTTTATTTTTTATAGACAGTTTTACTTTATTACCCTCGGTAGAGTGCCATGGTGTCACAGCTCACAGCAACCTCCAACCCCTGGGCTTAGGCGATTCTCTTGCTTCAGCCTCCCGAGTAGCTGGGACTACAGGCGCCCACCCCAACACCCAGCTATCTTTTTGTTGCAGTATGGCCGGGGCCGGCCTCGAACCCGCCACCATCAGTACATGGGGCTGGTGCCCTACCCACTGAGCCACAGGCACCATCCAGTCCTTTTTTTTCTTTTCTTTCTTGTTTCAAATGTCTAGTTCACAATAATCCCATTTGAATTGGTAATTGTTAACCATCCTGGCTCACTCCTGAACTCACAAACTGTCCTCCTTTAAACTCCGGATTGTGCATTATTTTTTCATCTGTACTAAATTTCCTCTTATGCAGGAGCCAAAGTAAAAAGAATATTTAAAAGGAAGATATTGAACTGGAGAAGGAGAGATTTATGTTCAATTCCATTGATCCTTTGTATGTTCTAGTATTATTTTTAAAGAGAAATACAGAATTATTTGCTATAAAATGTTACCCTTAAAATTGACAATAAAAAATGAAACAATACGAAGGGAAATTTAACACTTTTTAACTGCTTAGGTAGAAGGGTAAAAAATATAATTTGAAATATTTAAAAAAATTAGTTTTAAGTAGTTTATATCTTAGAAAAGATAAATAATTCATAAAAGTTAAAAGAATTTACTTCTATTTTCTTCAACCTGTAAAAGAGCTGCCCCAGCCCCCCACCTTCCTATGCAAAAGGAAGGTAAAGACCTCCAACACCTGTGAAGACCTGGCCCCATAAATCATTCATTAAGGAAATTCCTTACAGGCCTGCCATAAGCAAGGACATGAAAATTGTAACTTTAGGTCTGTGAGCTAAGGCTAGCTCCTAAAACTAGTATCTGTTTGATTCCATGCTAGTAATGAATTATGAGTTTATCTTCTCAGGTCCAGAACACAGACAAGACAGTATCAGACACTTTTCCACCTACCCAAGGATTTCTGCATAATTGATGCTTCCTCCACTTTCTTTTTCTCTTCCAACATTTGCCTTATTTCATGTAAAATATAGATTTTCCTGTAACCATTTTATCACAAGCTCCACCCTGCAACTCCCTTTTTTTCTTTCTGTGTGTCTTATTCCCTTTTAAATGTGGAAGTTCCCTAATTCCTCTTCAGAAAAATAGCCAGAGTTCTTCTGTGGATTGTATTTATCCTTGGCACTGCCTCAACTTTGGCTTAATAAACAAACCTCTATTGTCTGAGATCTTTGCCTGTTACCTACTTTACCTGACAAACCTACGCAATGGATTTGTTTACTTTTGAATTGGGAAGAGATCCACAAATGTTTGAGACTTATTTTTGGAAAGAAATAATTTAATATGTCACAACTGTGATTAAATCTAAAGTTATTGGCATCAATGAAAGACTAAATGTTTGTATAAATATTTATATTTTAGAGCTAAATTTTCTATTGGGATGCTACATTCTGATTCCAGTTTTCTGACACTAATTGGGTGTCCTGCAATCCAATTCAATTCCAACTGTTACTACCTAGGGTAGCACAGACACTACAGGTTAATGGAATAGTCCATCATGAGACTGTCTCCTCTGCAGACACCAGCTCTGAGCTTTGGATGTCCCTAAGCTACCCACACTTCTGCCCAGCCAGATATAAATTCAGGACTTCCCACAGTCTCCTTGGATTCAAAGATTTGCTAGAATGGCGCACAATATTTAGGAAAGTGCTAATACTTGCGATTATCACCTTATTATAAAGGGTACAAAGAATCAGCTAGAGGAGGAAGTCTAG
Organism: Loris lydekkerianus; assembly: GCA_963574355.1. Lineage (NCBI taxonomy): Eukaryota > Metazoa > Chordata > Mammalia > Primates > Lorisidae > Loris > Loris lydekkerianus. The sequence goes on from CAUYPK010145741.1 coordinate 21,750, forward strand.
GAGAGCAAGATCTAGGAGATTCACCCTCTGGAGTCATCAGATGCTTCCTTCCTAGTCCATTTACATTGTATGTTTATCATCAGAAGTGTCTCTGAACCACAATGGAGAAATTCCTAGTGAGAACTCTTTGCCTAGGCATGATTAATGGAATCTTTGATAGTGTGGTTAAATCCAATCTCCAGTACCTCTGCTATCCCCAGAAGTCTGCTGGCCCAAAGTTCCAACCCGCTAATCCCATGTTTGGTCTTTGTGGTGACCAGCCTCCATTCTGATGCCATCTGGGCACGCCCCTGTCCCGAGTTCCCCCATTAACATACTAAAATCTTTCTCGCCACTCAGGAAATTTCAAGGGTTTTGCAGCACTATATCAGAGATTTGGAGCAAGCACTAGATCATTTTTTTAAATTTCAGGTTAATATGAGGGTACATACAATTAGTTTAGATTGTTTGTATTTGTAAGGCAAAGTCCAGGTTGTGGTTGTGTCTTTTGCCTTTGAAGTCTGTTCCACAGATCTATTTTTTATTATATCACAGATATCCTCAGTGGGCTTACCTAGTATCACAATTCACATTAAGCTCTGAATATTTTGTTTTGCCATATACACTTTAATATTCTTCCATTTTGTTGTTGTTCCAAAGCAATCAATCCCTTGCATAAGGTTCACAAGTTCTAAATATACAAGGATGCTTTTCTACCAGAAGCTTAAAATTACTTAGTTATGGTAAACATGGTTTAGGCTGAGATCAACTCCCACAGCAAAATAATATTTTCTTACCATAAAGTTAGGGAAAGCTATATGGCATTATGATTTTTGTTATTAATTAATTTATCAACACTGTGTGCACATATGGAAGTAAAACTCAGTGGACATTAAGCAGGTATGAGGAGCAAGTTGGGGATGGGTAAATCACACCTAAAAGGCACAACGCACACTCCGGGTGATGGTTGCCTTTCTAATTTCAACACAAATTGTATAAAAGCTATTCAGGTAGCCAAAACATTTGCACCCTATAATATTCTGAAATAAAAAATTAAATAAAATAAAAGTTATCAAGTAAAATTTAGAAAAGAATCTTTTAAAGATTTTTTTATTTAAAGAGATTAGCAGAGCACATTTTCAGATGCCCCACCTTGCCTAATTTCATGCAGTATTAATTAAGAAGAAACAAATTAGAGCAAAAGAATTATGTTACTTGAAGTCAGGGAGTCTTTCTACTGACTGATTTTTTTTTTTTTTTTCTTTTGAGACAGAGTCTCACTCTATCACCCTGGATAGAGTGCCATGGATGTCATAGCTCATAGGAACCTCAAACTCTTGGGCTCAGGCAATCCTCTTGCCTTAACCTCCTAAGTAGCTGGGACTACAGGAGCCCATCACCACACCAGGCTGGTTTTTCTTATTTTTAGTAGAAATGGAGTCTTACCCTTACTCAGGATAGTCTCGAACTCCTGAGCTCAATGGATCTATCTGCCTTGGTTTCCTAGAGTCCTGGAATTACAGGCATGAGCCACTGCTGAACTTTCAACAATTAAGACTAAGAGAAAGAATGTTTCTGAACATATGTATTCCTCCTGAGACAAATTAGCTGTGAATCAGGAAAAACCAAAACCTGATATAGGTGATTCAGACTGATTCACTGATCTTTTATTCTTTTAAACATTTTCTTGAATGCCTGTCATTCTAAAATGATCCCAGTTACAATTCTAGGCATCCAGATACAAGACAAATTGCCTGCTCTTATGAAATCTACATTCTTCTATCGTAATCAGATGAGAAAGAAAGGATGTGAAATATCATGTTAGTAATAAATGCTATGAAGAAAAATCAACAGAACGAAGGGATAAAGAATGACGGAAGGAGCTGGCAATGTCACAGAATTTGGCTAATGAAGACTTGTAAGAGTAAGCCATACAAACACCTAACTGGAAAGCATTTTGGGCAGGAAAATAGCAAGTGCCTTGGCCCTCCGCCAATTCATTATAAAGAGGAAATTAGCTTGGAATGTTGAAGGGACATCGGAAGCCTGTGATTAAAATACGATGCGCTAGTCAGAGAACGAGAGAAGATGTACTTGAGAAACAGCTAAGGACCAGTTGCTGTGAGATCTGCATAGACCAAAGTAAATCTGAAAGAGGAGAGGGGAAAATTGAGAAGAACCAAGCCCTTGATTATAATTACCTAAAATTGATTCATTGTTTAATATTAATTTTACACAGTTTTAAGACATACTATGTGTAGAAAAAGAAACACATGGTCAAATGGATTTAGGAAATGATGAATCTGTATTGTACAAATTCAAATGATGAATCTGTACCATTTAGAACATTGCATAATCTGATTTATGTTAAATCTAAGACAGATTATGGTTAGAAATTTCAAATTTATTGTCCTTGACAACTTCTTTAATTCCTTAGAAACTCCTTTAGAAGTCTCGGCTATTATCCAAACACTGTGAAAAGATCTGTGTGGGGAATGATGATTAATTAACACCAACACTAGAACTGCAGTTTAAAGTACATATTATTTATCACTTGTCAAAGCAATGTACAGACAAAGAAATAGTGAAAAATACATTAAAAATACATTAGAAAACTTGGAGAGTTTTGTAAGGAGATTCAAAAGGTATGCACAGACTTTTTTTTTTTTTTTTTGTAATCAGCTTTCATTAATGTTTGTGCATTTAATGTGTGCCCCAAAACAATACTGCATTTTCTAATATGTGGCAGAGGAAAGAGGGTGGGACACCCCTGATTTAGATTTTTTTTTTTTGGAAACTGCTCATATTTTATTACCAATTTTATTTTGAGCGAAGGTCAATTCTCCACAAACAATCCTTTTTTGTCTTTCTTTCCTTTCTTCCTTCCTTTTTTTTGATGCCAAGTATCTCTGTTGTCCTGGGTGAAGTGCAGTGGCCTCAGACTAGTTCACAGCAACCTCAAACTCTTGGGCTCAAGCGATCCTCCTGCCTTAGCCTCCTCAGTAGCTGGGACTACAGGTGCCCACCACAATGCCCAGCCAGTTTTTCTATTTTTAGTAGAGACAGGGTCTCACTCTTGCTCAGGCTGATCTTGAACTCCTGAGCTCAAGGGATTCTCCTGCCTTGGTCTCCCAGAGTGCTGGGATTACAGGTGTGAGCCACTGGCCCTCTGCCTTTCTTTGTTGTTTCTAATGTGCCAAAAATATTTTATTTCAGATTGAAAAGTAGATACCTGATTCCATATCAACAATCATGGCCTATAAAATCAGGATGATAAAAAAAGCATCAGCTTCTTTCCTTTTTGTTCACAAAATCTCACTGTCTAAGATAATTGCTTGAAGACAGGCCATCCCACGCCTTTCATCAGTGATTTTTACTTTTGTGGTCAGCAGACTTCTCAGTGGTCAGACATGTCCTCAGGGCAGCAACAATCAGGCACAGTGACCGGATCTGCAGGGGAGCACTCACTTTTCTGTCTCCAAGGGCACAGCAGATTCTCCCGTGGCTGCCCTGCCTCCTGTGGAAATTCCCACCCCTGATTGGATTGCATGCTCTTTCCTTTCCATGGAGATTCTTTTCTTTGCTCTGTCTTCTCTTTGACCTGCCATGCCACTTGTATCCTCTAATCCGTTCTGTGACACTTGATTGTATCTTGTCTTATATCATTCTCCAATATTTCATGAATCATGTCTTTCCGAAATTACTGGATTCCCTCAGGGAGGAGGAGGCTCAGTCTTACTCTGCACCCTCGGCTACTTTGTGCTTGGTAGCTGCGTAGCAGGCAAGTGACAAGTACTGAGCTGCAACAGGTGTAAATGTCCTTATGGAAGAGAGAGAGAGAGTGGGTGGGGAGGCGCTTGGGTGAGGTGGCAATTCATTAAGTGTAGGTCGGAACTGGGACGAGGAGTCTGGAACACCAGGAAATTCTCCTCCTCTGATCTCTACGCTCCAGGGCTTCCTGTCTGCCCCTCTGTGTCCCAACACCAAGTTGTCACTGCTCATTTCTGGGGCCATGCTTCCGTGTGTCTCTCCCTTGCTGCTTCTTGTCTTGTCACCATTGAAGATGCCCCCTTTCTCACAGAAGCAGGACGACGATTTGCTCGCCTGTCACACCTTGCCTCCATTTCCCCACCATGCGTTGACACTTTCCCCAGGAAGCACAGAGCTAGGTGGAACCGAGATCCCTAATTATCCTTCCATTGGCAGAGAGTTAATTAGCAGGCTTCCAGAAGCACTCTGTTGGTGCCTGTGTCCCACTGTTTGGTGGGACTTATAAATGACATGCTAGAACTGCTCAACATGACAGCCTGGCACCTGCGGGCGCCATCTCCACCCAGGTGCCCTTTCTGTCTGGCTTCTGGCTTCATGTTTCAATCAGTGAATTTTTTGACGCATGTCCCTGTGTTGAAAGAAGCAGCTGACAGCTTTTGCCCCTGTCTGCCAGTGAGCATATGTGAGTCTGAGGGAGGATTGTGAACTGCTCTACCACCTCAGGCTTCTGCAGGTTTAGTGTGTCCTAGCTTGATGCTCACAGCAAAGCTCCTCGAGCAGCTTGCTGAGGGCAGTGATTGCACAGTTCTCGTTCCTCGCGCAGTCACTTTCACAGCCTGGACACTGAATAGCTTCAGCAGAAAGCATTATTAAACACTAGAATTTTTGTTTGTTTGTTTGTTTGGCAATGAAATTTAGTTGCTTGTAAGAAGAAAATAAAGTGAGAGCTACTGTATAACTGCCTTTAATTTACTGGCTTGAACATTATCAACTATATTTTGACCAACAGTATCAACAAGTCTTTTCAGAATATCTCTGGGGAAAAAACCAAACACCCAATAAAACAAAACACAACAACAACAAAACAGCTCATTCATAGCTGCCAAATTCTTGGTCTAGTGCTTTTTGTTGAAAGATGAGAAATTTGGCTGACTGGAACTGGATCACACATATACGCTTTGAAAGGAATAAAAAAACGTATTTCTGGAAAGAAATTTGGGTATGATAAATTTCAAATTGAACCATAATTGCAACATGACAACTTATGCTGAATCTTTAAAACAAAGTCTTTTTGTTATACTATTTTAAATCAAACTCAAAGAAAACATTTCTATTTAAAAATTAGGTTTATATTTAAAGATAACTTTTCTGTTGAAGGAAATGTCAGCAAGCAAAATCCCGCCATCTGTAACATATGGTGTTTTTGAGCAGCTATATTCGCTGACATGTAAAAGTAATTTATGATTTCCATTGAAGTGGTTCAGAATTTACTTACTTGACACTAATGCTCACATCCGGGAAATTTCAAATCCAGAGACTGAATTATTGTTATCCTGGAAACCCTGGGCTATTAACCACCCTGCTTTCCTACAGCCTCCATCTTTCAGGGTATCTGGGTGCCCAGTGGAGCTTGCCCCATGTCCCAGGCATAGTCACATCCTCTTACCATCAGCTGCTTCGGGATAAGGGAAGAAAATAGGACAAGGTCAGGGGTGAGTTGGGCCAGGACATAGTCAGCACCAAGCCTCAGCCACCCATCATGGTGCTCTAGAACTGGAAAGGCCTTCACGGTAGTCTAAATAGGACAAGTTGTCCAAACTGGAGGAGACCTAATCCCCTGGTATGGACCAGCTGCTGGAGGAAGGGGCTGTGACTTCAGTAAGTGGCTTTCCTCATTCAGATGTGGTTCCCCAAAAGTGTGGTGTCAGCAACTATTCTTGGGTGGCACCCCACTACTGAGGTGGGAGTCCGTGGACAGAGAAGGGACTGTGTCACAACACAGCATCCAGACCACTCAGGGACTTCCATGTTGCAATTAAGTAAGGAGTGCATTGGCATGGAGTGGGACTTCTGTTTTTCTTTCTCTTTCTATTAATTGGGGTGCCACTGTTTTTCTTTCTCTTTCTATTCTTGGGTTCCACTGTGTTTGGTAGGGGCCTTCTAGGGAAGGTAGTCTCCTTTCTTTAGACAGTGGGTCACCACCTTCTGTGTGAGTCAAAAGAGATATCTACCAGCCATTCTACTTACAGAAACAGAAGGGAGACTGCTGCCTCAAAAAAACTCTTACTTGGGCCGGGCGTGGTGGCTCACACCTGTTAATGCCAGCACTCTGGGATTGCTTGAGCTCAAGAGTTCAAGACCCCAATCTGAGCAAGAGCAAGACCCTATTTCTATTAAAAATTGCCAGGCATGGTGGTGGGCACCTGTAGTTCCAGGTTTGAGCCCAAGAGTTTGAGGTTGCTTTGAGCTATGATGCAATGGCTCTACCCAGGGTGACAGTGTGACACTTTGTCTCAAAAAAACAAACAAACAAACAAAAAAAAACACTTCTTGCTAAATGATTATGTGATCATCCGTATGTCCCTATATTGCTCATTTTGTTAATTTACTCCAGAGTGAAAGAAGACCTACATTTTTCTCTGCTGTCTTGAGCTATGACTTCATTTTTTCTTCAAACATCAATGTCATCTGCTATTTTTCCCAGAACTTTTCCTAATACCCTTTCTTGTTTATTTGCACCATTATGACTTTTCTTCCTATTTATTGTTGAGTGGGAAACTTGTGTGTTTTGTTCTTCCCCTGATTGTGAGGGCCAAGTCAGCTCAGCAGAGTGGAACTGATCTTGACCATGGCTTGGGGCAGATATCCACTCAGGTCTACCATTTATGACTGATGTGACTTAAGGCCAATTATGTGCCCTCTCTGAAACTCAGTTACTTTTCAATGTGGTAATAATAAAATTTGCTATGTAGAATAGATATAAGGATATAACAATGCTCAGTACATGCTTGGCACATAATCTGCACACAAGAAATGATAGTGCTTTTATTTCCTTTGTATTTGTGTCCATCATAACAGCTATCCAGGTGCCTTGTATTATCAAGAAAAAGCAAAACTTTAATACATTCAGAAAATCCAAAATCGATCACAAAACCAGAGGGCAAAAAACCTTAAAGATTCAGTGAAGCCTGGGATATATTTTAAGTGGCTTAACAGTGTGACAGCTTAGGCAATGGTGCATACCGTATTATCACAGCTGAGTACTCCCTGGAGACTTTACAGAATGTCATCTGTGATGGTGACAGTACTTTACAATATGTCCTTCTTGCTTAATGCCTTTGTTTTTAATAATGCTTGATCTTTTATTCTTTGTAAAACTGATTGATTAAAAGAAAGATAAACATTAGAATCTAGAAGGGGGAGGTCAATCATAGACTCCTCTAAGGGATATGAATATTAAATTCAATAGAGTTACTTAGTTGTGATAATTGGATGGCATGAAAGAGATGTCACATGAGTGGGTCTTTTCTCTGGCAGATATTTGAGAGCTTGTGTGAAGGTCTAGCATGGGATCCCAGCTACTTGTATACCCTTGACCACAGAACAGTCCTCCTCTATTGGGGAAAGTCAGTCTCTTCCACCAAGAACGCAGTTTCAGGAGGGATGCACGTGGAGCAGTGACCACAACTCACGTGAAGAAGGGCACAACTGCCCAGGAAGCCAGATCAGCCAGATCAACCCTGGCAATTGGTGGGGTAATACGTGTCACAGCCAGATCACCCTCACATCCGTCTCTGCCAGATATTTGGCTTTGCTCTGAGGCTCTAACATTTAACCTTCATCTTCAATGTTGTCAAGTGTGGGGAACAGCTGTCAGGTCCTCATGTTCGCTGGTTCTTGAGTCCCAGTACTGAAGCATGGTCACTGGTGCCAAGTTAAGGTTGTAAATGAGCAGAGCAAGCAGGTGCAGGCAGGCAGAGTGCCAAAGTTTATTAAAGCATAGTACATTCCGGAGAAGGAGGGGATCAGCCCCCACAAGTGGAGCAGACCCAGAGTTTAACAAGATTTCTCCTTTTATGCTGATTCCCAAGTTTTATGTTAAGCAAGGGGTGAAATAGTCATGGTTTTTCTTGGCCAGGGGTGGAGAATTCCTGGAATTGGGTGGGAATCCGTCCCTTTTCTATCCTAGAAAGGCAATTTCAGGGAGTTGTAATGGTATTTATAAACTGTCATGGCAGGGGTGGGTGTAATTTTTACTATGTTAATGAGGGTAGGTAATTTAGGGACACTGGAACCTCAACTGTGCATGTACCTCAAAAGACCCCCTCTGTGGCCTCGAACATATCTCTGCTTTGTGGTTTCTCTGCCTCTTTCTGGTTGGTCAGTTCTTGGGGACCCTCTCTGGTAGATCAAACATCTCGTCCATCCCCGGGGACCCCCTTGATACTTCATCTCTACTTCCTCAGGAGCCCCTTCTGCTCAGTTTGTTCCTCTAGTAGACAAAGTATCTCCTAGCATTACCTCCCTCCCAATGGACACCCCCAGACAGAGCATCTGTTCCCTTTTCTCCCTACAGTGCTACAGTGCTTTTAGTGCTCAGGACTAAAAGCTCTAAAAGCTTTCAGTGTCCTAAGCACTAAAGCTATACCATTATTATCTCCTATGTTAGTACCTTGGGGCTGCCATAATAAACTTGCACAAACTTGCACAGTAATTTAAACAACAGAATTTTTTTTTTCATATTCTGGAGGCATAGTCGGTTCCTCCTGGGAGCCTCTGTGCCGTGTCTCTCTCCTCCCTGCTGGCAGTGGCCAACAGTCCTTACCAGTCCTTGGCATGCAGGGGTGTCACCCCAGCCTCTGTCTTCTTAAGGGACTTTCTTCCTGTATCTTTACATGGCATTCCTCCCTCTGTGTCTGGGTCCTAATTTTCCCACCTTATACAGACACCAGACCTTGGGTTAGGGCCCATGCTCACCAGCATGGCCTTGTCAAAAACGGATAACATCTGCCACTATTCTATTCTCCAATAAGGTCACATTTGCAGGTTGTGAGGGTTAAGACTAGAACCTATTTTGGGGGGAAACAAAAATTCAACCCAAAGCATCTTCTAAACTTAGACAATCTTATGGCAGCTCTAGTAGGTACGGTGTGTTGTGTTACCCACCTAAAACCCAAGTAAGCAAAAGATGAAAATTTGGGGGAAGAATTCTGGAACATTCTGTAATTGAGCTGTACATTATGAACAAAAGGCAACTAAAAACAGCAATATTATAGGAAATTAGAAAACACTTCTCTTTTGTTTCTATTCCTCTGTTTACCTTGCTTCATTCTTTTCTTTTCTCTACTTGCAAACTAAATTTCTCTGGTTTTCACTTTGTGTCACAGAAAATGGCCACCAACAGCTTCCCAAGGCTGAAGAGGAACACCTGTCAATGGTTGGAAAAACACCAGTAACCCCTCTGTGGGGGTGGGGAAGTGGAGAAACCTTAGAAATGGGAGGGATCTTGCTTACTGGGCTTATTTTCTCAGAAAGAGATGGACTTATTTTTCTGCATAAAAAAAAAAAGAAAGAGATTTAGATACATCTTAAAAAGGAGTGAATATTAAAGTTTTGTGGAACTTTTTCTGGAGAAGGAGTGTTATCAATGATGGGATGGCATGGAATATATGCTATGAATTTTGGTATTGAGGGTGCGTTAGGGCCCAGGCTGAGGCTGGAAATTAAGCTTGTTTCATGGACCAATCTTGCCCTTCAATGTTTTTCGTCAGCAACAGTCAGTGAGTCCAGTGTGGGGGATGATTTCTAGAAGAGTGTATAAGCTTCTAGAGTAGCCTAGCATTTTTGCACAAGGGACCTTCTGCGCTCATTTAAACTTATCTGCTTTAGAATATCTTCATGTTATTATAAAATTTTAGTAAAATAAGTTTTCACATTTCTTTATAAATATTTTTTAACCTTTAACATCAAAGGAAAAGCAACTTTTTTTTTTTTTTTTTGATGTATCAGCCAGGATTTCTGGATAAATGGGCATTAAATTACTGATTTTATCACTTGAACCCACAAACACAAAAATGCACGATCGATTTCTAAACAAGGGTATGTGTGTTTACTTTTGCATTGAAAAAAGTTCAGTAAAGACCCTTTGCTTTTTTATAAACCCACTGACTCTCTGGCAATCAGAAAGAGCAGAAAACAGCCCAAATAATTGCCTTACTCGTTCATTATTTTTTAAACAAGATAGTTAAAAATTGCTTTACACCATTCTGAGAAGTACTTTCTTGCCAAAACTTTAGCTTCCCCCCCCCCCTCTTTGGTTTCTGTTTGCAATAACAAGTCTAGGTAGAATATAATTTAAAAATCATTTGAAGAAAGCAGGGGCAGAGAAAATTACTTTATGATTTTATTTTTCCATGTCTTCTTTTTTCTTATTTGTTCTTTCTTCTCTTCGGATAAAGTCCTACTTTTAATATATTTTTTAAAACTACCTACCCTCCCTCCAGTCTTTTCTCTTTTTCATTCCCTGAATGGTTCTAATGTAAGGTAAAATCTTCCTAAAAGCTTTCTTGCAGGTAGGTGATAAACATCTGAAGAGTTTCCCCTCTTTCTTTTGGGTGCTGGTGTGATCACAGGGAGAGAAAACAGTTCAGCCTTGTTCTTGGCAAAGGTGGGGTGGAGGGCTGTTGTCTGTTTGATGAATAGTTTTCATTGTTTTTTACTTATGTACCTTAAAGCAGTGTTCTTCAGGCAGAATACTTGATGGGAAAACAGGAGACTTAATTTCTCCTCCTAGCTTTACATTGATTTTCTGTTCTGCTTGAGGCCTTTGTGTTTACGAGGACAAATGAAAACAAAACAAAACAAAAAATAACATCTGCCTTTATTTTATATGGCTATTTGGGGCCTTCTTCTTGATTGAGGTGACAGTTGTCTTTTTTATGAGAAACTATGTTGATTCAGACTTCACATATAATTGTATGTACTAAGCGTTCCAATGAAGGCACCAGCCGTGGGTATCAAATGTGATTATAATAGCCCCAGTGTGATGTTCACGGCTGATTTTATCCCCTGTGATCATAGTTTGGGGAGTGTTGGTGAGTGAGTCAAACAGGTGTGGTCAACTGCCTTGCCAGATGTCATATGATATCTAGTATTTTTGTTCCTCCCCTTCCCACCACCCACTGGGCACCAGCCACCTCTGTTTTTTTCCAGGGCACTGCTCTTCCTTTCCTCAGCTGTAAGGTGTTGTGTTAGGGTAGGGTGAGGAAGGGCCTGCATTTCTCTCTTCTGATCTATCAGAGCACCCTTAAACAGGGTACCTGGGGGCCTGGTGTCACAGTGGATTTTCAGGGAGCAGCTGCTTTAGATTTTAGGTGCCTTCATCCCTGGAGTCCTTACATTCCTTTTGGAAAGATATATGGAGAACACTTAAAGATCTAAAAATAGACCTACCATTCAATCCTGTAATTCCTCTACTGGGCATATACCCAGAAAACCAAAAATCATATCACAACAAAGATATTTGTACCAGAATATTTATTGCAGCCCTATTCACAATTGCTAAGTCATGGAAAAAACCCAAGTG
>CAUYPK010145744.1:0-23146 GCA_963574355.1 Loris lydekkerianus
GTTCCTATAGCCTTTGAAAGGATAAGGGGCAGATTCCACACACCTACGGGGCATCTTACAAGGGCAAGGGTGAAACTCAGCAAATGTGAAATGTAAATGTCATGCTATGGTAACTAGGAAAATGCCAGGAAGGCTATGTTGTCTAGTGGGATGAAAATGTGTCAAATGGTCTATGAAGCTAGTGTAGGATGCCCCATGATCATATTAATGTATGCAGCTATGATTTAATAATAAAAAAAAGAAAAAATAAAAGAAAAAATAAAAAAAATAAAAAAATAAAAAAAATAAAACTTAAATCTGCCATCATTGCAATCACATTCCTTTCTACAGTCACCACCTAGGTCCAGGCTTTCCAGTTCAACCCAGCCCTCACGGAGATCATGTATTGTTTTTATTTTAACTGCCTTTTTGGCAATAGAGACAAGTTCCCTGGAAGAAAATGTTTCCTTGGACAGTGAGGGGTGGGTTGCATTAGATTCTCTGAAGGAGCAGGCAACCTACATCTCTCACATACACAGTTTACAGAAGGCCTTGTGCTCCTGTAAGAATCTAATGCCACCGTTGATCTGACAGGAAGCAGAGCTCAGGGGATGACACAAGAGATTGAGAGTAGCTGTAAATACAGATGAAGCTTCTCTCACTTGCCTGCTACTCACCTTCAGCTGTGCCGCCTGGTTCCTAATACACCACAGACCGGTACCAGTCTGCAGCCTGGGCGTTGAAGAGTACAGTCCTAAATGACAGAAATCTATTTCCTCACACTTTTGAAAGTTTGAGATCAATGTTTCCTTGTTGTGGCAGCCCTTGCAAACTAATTCGTTTGCATAATTTTATATAAATTTGTGATTCTCATTCAGGGTCATCTTTACCCAAAGGTGACATTTGGCAACATCAGGAAATACATTGGGTTGTCACAACCTGGTAGGTAGGGATCCTACCATCACTGAGTGGGTGGAGTCTAAGGAAGCCTCTAAACACCCCACAACACACAGGACAGCCCCACACACACACAGAGAGAACTGTCCAGGCCCAATAATGCCAAGGATGAGAAACTCTGACATAGATGAATTCCACAAAGTGTTTTCACGTGCCAGGCACTTGGGCTTTGCATGTATTGAACTCAATATTCCTCGAATTCTACAAAAGATGATATTATTATCCTCACTTTACAGATTAGGAAACTGAGGCTGGCACAAACAGAAGGTAATTAGCTTATCATCTCTGCACCCTGGTGTTTTGTCTCAGAGACTGTGTTTCAGGTTTATGCCACCTGGATATCCTTGGCAAGTCAGTGGAATAAGCTCCAGGGCAAATATCCCTTCTTTCTATCTGTCATTTATCCCAGGATGCACCTTTTAAAGCTCTTGCCCTTTGGTCTAGAAATTCTAAAATGCTTATTATAACCTTCCTTGTCACAGTGACTCCAGCACGTCCTATCTGGCCAAAAAGATGAGGACTGAGTGACACAAAGATCCTCTCCTGTGAAATTTCCAGGCTGTTCACGTAGCCTGTCGTGAAATTGGAAACTGGAGAAACGATTCCCAGGCTTTCAGACCGCTGTCCTCCTTCCTTATTCAAATCCTCCTTATAAAGCATACAAGAAATGGCGCAATTAACTGTAAATGGACACCAGCTTCCCCTCAGCAACTTAGGGCACGCCATCCCTGACACTGCACAGGGGTCACATTTGTATGTAAATAACAGCTGCAGATACTAGACTCCCAACAGCAATGAGCAGAGTCTGCCTCTCAAAGTAAGAGGAAAGACCTCTAATTTCATCTTCAAGGGCTTCAAGTCAGGGCTCTGTTGTGTATCCCTTGCTTCTCATGGTTTTCATTCCCTTTTCTGTAAAACAGGGGAAATAATACTACCAATAGCGCTGTGGGAAAGGTTAAATGGATTAATACAGCGAGATGTTTGTACTCGTGGCTGACCCCTGGGCAATATCGGCTATTGTTACTGGTAGACAACTGCTTTCTCCCTGGGTGACCTTAATTTTTTGATTTGTAAAATGGGAACAAAACATGCACAATAGTCCCTTCACCTACATCAATAAATTGTTGTGAGATTTAAGCAGAAAATCAATTCAAAATAAATTTGTAAATTGCAGGTACTATACAAATGTAAAGGTATTGGAGGCCTCACTCCATGTAGGGATGCAAATCACGTCCTACCTGCCAAATATACATGTTAGCAAAAAAATACAATGCCAGTTCTAGCTCTCAGCTCTCAGGTTAAGTCCTGTAATTCTCAGATTCATTCATCCCAGGACCTCTGCATTCATCCCAGGCCTGTCTCTTCTCTGCACCCAACTCCTCCTCCACCTGTCGTGGTCATGTCTCTTTCTTCCTTCAACATGATTTTTCTCAGGGCCCTCCCTGCCACTGGGCACTGCTCAGAGCTGTATCTGGCTACTCAGAGATTTCAGTAACTGTGAATTTCAGAAAAAGGTTATTAGGATTCTTGTTCCTTTCCTCTCAGAAAGCCCCATGAAAATATTCCTACCCTCCCCTGCAGCCTGGAAACCTCATATATCTTCGGTTTCCTCCACCTATACATAAAGTTTTGATTCTACAAATACCCTGCTTCACACTGAGCCCAAAGAAAACCATTTCAGTTGCTTGCAAAGTTCCAGTATTCTCTTTCTGTTAAAATCCAAATAAAATCTGAATAGTTATGTGAGTAGCAGCAATCCCTAAGTTACATGCATTGAGCCCTTTGGTAATAATGGTGATTTTTTTCTACCTAACAATGTCAATTAATTTTAGTAATAAATATGATTTAATTTAAAAAATTAAAAAGATCGTTACCTCCCAACCCTACTCTCTAAAAAGACCTTCTCAGAAGATGGGGTGCCAGCAGGCTCTTCACCTGGATAACCCGCATTCTGTTCTGCAGCTGGGTTCCTCAGAAGAGTCGCTTCTATGAGAAAACACTGTTGGGCTTTTAGTGTGAACCCATCCGCAAAGACCCCAGAAACAGGGCGAGTACACCTCCGTGTTAGACTTCCAAGGACTTAAAAGGGTATAAAATTCATACATGGGAAAAGAAAAATTTCTCACACAAAGATTAGGATAAAAATTAGCAAAAAATTGATTTACTTTTCTGAGAAAAAGAAAAAGAAAGAAGGTGGGAAGGAAATGTCACAGCACTGAGAAGGCAGAGGGTAATGTCAGGCAGCTTATGATAAGTGGCTTGGCGTTTTTTAAGGGTAAAAATGACTTTTTTTCTTCTCTGCTTCAGCAGACATAACAGAAGCAGCTGTGAAGCTGCTGCAGGTGCTTTTTATTTTTATTTTGTCTCTTTTGTCTGTGAGGCTGACTTTATCAGTCCTTGAAATGAACTCCTTGCAGGAACTGAGGCAGAGAGCTGGAGCAGGGAGCTCACGCCCCGACTGTGCTCAGGGCTCTTCAAGGCTGGGACAGTGGATTCTCAGAAATAACAAGTTAGGCCCCAGTGCTTAACTAAAACCAAGAGCAGTTGTGCTATGAGCCTTCTCTTCAAAGTGGCAATTCTCTATTGTGAGTTTATTTCTCTTACTTTCTGTTAGTTTATTTTTCCTCTGTTCACTAAGTTACTTATAAAGCCACTTTTCAGGATTTTTTTCTTTTTTTTTTTTTTTGGTAGAAAACCCCAACTCCCCAATTCCCATAACCGCCCAACCTCACCTTGGTTTTAACATAACTCGTGGTGAGGATGAAATCATGGCACATGGCTAACATTTGGAAAGGAAATAAATGGAAGTTGGCGCAGAAAAGCACTTTCAAGAAAGTCAAGAGGCATCTACTGTGACATTATCTGTGCATTCTGTCATCTCGGTTTTTCCTTCAAGAGAAGGCCACAAAAAGCTTTTTGACATCTGCCATGTTGCCTCCTTTACTCAGGCAGTGCCCTGGAGGCCTGCCTGTGAGCCAGGCCTGCTCTTCCCCAGCACTCCGGCCAGCCTGGACGCAGGCACCGCCCATCTGTCACTCTTTGCTGCAGCAGTGCTTGCAGCTTGCAGCAAGATCACTGGAGGAGCAGAAACCCCACTTTTATCTGCCTGCACTTGGACTAGTTGGTATTCATCCAAATGTGCTAGTGCTTTGTAGAAAAAAGAAAAACACAATTTAAAAACCCTTGGCAATGGGGAGTGTACAATATGAACTAATCAGGAGGCGAAGCAAATGCAGGCTCCTCCACCTCTGTGTCCTCTTAACCAACGTAATCTTTGTTTTGCCTAAGAATGCACAGTCCATTGCGTTAGGGTAGGTCAGAATTTTTCTCTGGCACTGACAATAGCCTCTCCTCCCATGAGCAGGCTGGAAATAAATGAGGCTTTATAAATTGAAATCAAGGGGAAGATATGAATCCAGCAGACACATGTGTCCAGCCAGAGTGAAGAGAAGATGCCTCTCATCTGAGCATGAGCCGGAGGAAAGGGTGAAGGCACAGAGCAGCTCTTTAATTCCACCAAATAAAGGGCCTTGCTAATATCAGTGCATTAGCTAATATCAGACAGGGTTTGAGTTTTCTGCTGCTGTATAACAAACCATCCCAAGCAGCGGCTTAATCCAATTACCACCACCTATCATCTCTCCTGCTCACAGGTTTGGTTGGGCTCCACCAGGCAGGTTTTGCTCAGGGTCTCTGCCTGGTTGCAGTCAGAGAACATCTTGCAGCTTTGTTCACTGGCACAGCTGGTGCCTTGGCTAGGAAGAAAGAAAGATCTGGGGGTGAAACAGCTGGCACTCCTTGGACTTCCCTTTCTACATCCAGGCTGCTCTCCATGCAATCTCTCCCACATGGCAACTTTCGTGCAGCTCAGTCTTCTTACATGGTTGCCCGGAGCTCCAAGGGCACATGGAGGGAGTGAGACACACAGAGGGATGGAAGGCTGAGCGCTCTGCTGCTTGCTTTCTATGCTCTAGCCTTGACTGTCTTGAAGGGCATGTCCATTGCTTTCTATAGATAAGAAACAAGTCACTCAGCAGGAATTAGAGCCACTTTGTGATGGAAGAAGCATCACAATAATTTTGTAGGCAGGTTTTAAAGTCATCAGAGTTATTTGCAACCCTGCCTACTCATCAGAATCATCGGGGCAGCTTTTACAAATCCTGATACCCAGGCCACACCCCCCACGAAAGCAGAATTTGTCTTAGTAAAACCCAGACATCAGTTTCTTAACACCATGAACCCGAGTTTAAGAACCACTGCTTTAGACAGTAGGGAGGATTCCTGTTTAGCATGCAGAATACAACAATCGGAAGCTCTGCTTCTTAACTTCAGAAGACCCAATGGCTGCTGCTTGTCATAAATATTTTAAATGTCCTCCTTGTGTGCTGAATTAAAATTCATAGGTAATAGAACTCACCTATACATATAAATTCCAAAAATACCAACATATTAGCTTAACTAACATTAACGGTAAAATACAGAAAGGTAATTTATAATAAAATAACATAGATGTCACGAAGTAAAAGCTTGGGCTTGACAATGCTACTCAGACGCTTGCACTGCATGTGAAATCAGTGTGAATGCCACCACCACAAATGCCGACCAATGACACTGCATGTGGAATTAGTGTGAAAGCCACCACCAACCACAAATGCTGACCGATGACACCTGCGTGTTATGTGGGAGGTGCAAATGTGCCCGGAAGCTTGAAAATCGTGGGTGTGATTTTCCAAAAATAAAGTAATTGTGTCCATTAGCTAAGGCCACCATAATATATCACCCACTGTGTAGCCTTAACAATAGAAATTTACTTTTTCACTGTTCTGGAGGTTAGAAGTTTCAGATGAAGGTGTCAGTGGGTTGAGTTTCTTCCAAGGCCTGTCTCCTTGGCTTACAGATGGCTCTGTCCTCGCTGTGGTCTCCCACAATCATCTCACGGCGCCTGCATGTACCTGATGTCTCTTTGTCTGTGTCCTAATCTCCTCTGTTTATAAGAACACGAGTCATCTTAGATTAAGGCCACCCTCATGACCCCATTTGAACTTAATCACCTCTTTGAAGAACTCAGTAACGCTTATCGAAACCAAACAAAGGCATATAATCTTCCTTTAATTAAGCACATTCTTAGAACATTTATTGTGTGTTTTTAAAACCCAGACTCACCAAAAGTAGCACAGAGTGAGTTGTTCATTATAAACAACAGAAATTTACACCTTATGATCCTGGAGGCTGGGAAGATGTCAACAGTACTGGTGCCTGACAAGGGACCAGTCTCCACTTCCAAAGTGGCACCTGATTGATGCATCCTCTGGAGACAACCCCTGTGTCCCCACATGGCAGAGAAGACCCCATGTCCCCACATGAAAGGATAAGACAGCACTCCCTTCAACCTCAAGACCTTTTAAAAGGGTGGTAATCTCATTCCGGAGGAGGAATCCTCATGGTGTATTCATTTCCCAACGGCCTCATAATTTGTTGCATTAGGGCAGCAGTTCTCAACCTGTGGGTCGTGACCCCTTTGTAACAATGAAAATACATCCTGCATATCAGATATTTGCATTACGATTCATAACAGGGGCAAAATTACAGTTATGAAGTAGCAACGAAAATAATTTTATGGTTGGGGGTCACCACAACATGAGGAACTGTATTAAAAGGTTGAGGCATTAGGAGGCATTAGAAAGGTTAAGAACCACTGCATTAGGGATTAAGTTTCAACATGAATTTTGGAGTGGGTACCATCATTCAAAGCATATAAATATGTAAAATGAAGTTAGATTCAAGTCTTAGCTCAGAAAACAAATTTTACACCTACATGAATGTCTCACTGGACAACTGACAGTTGTGCAAGCTCACAGATCATTTATTTGTGCAGGACTGTTCACCACCACTTCAATTACTGCAATACCAAAAATGTTCTGTAGAGGGCAGAACTGTCCCCTTTGGGAATGTCCAATTTAAGGGAACCCAACAATTAATCATACTCTAAATATTTCTCTTGTCAGAGAAAATCACCACCCCATAATTTACTTGCTAAGTTTTAATTTTTGTTATTATATTTTCTAAAATTGGGTAAACTGTTATTGTATGTCATACTTAAACTTCATTGTAGGGCTATCTGACATACTGGAAATTACCCAAGTACAAAGAGGACTGAATTCCAAACAAAATTTATTTGGGTTTTTTTATGCTGTTCCAAATCAGCAACGCCAATGAGTCTGTCAGTTGGTCTAATAAATAGTCGAAATACCCTAGCACGCAATGAGGGAGTAGAATTTTTTCCTCTGTTACATATTTGAGAAAAAGCCAAAACTAAATTTGCAATTTATCAAGTCTCCTAAAACTGTTTCAAGGTGAATGTCTACCTTGAATTTGATGTGATATAAGCACACCTAATTGAAAAAGAAGAAAGGACAACATAAAGAAAAGGTACTGTTGTTTAGCTGTTTTACTGCACCCACAGTCCCAGAATCAGCAGGTGGGGGGCCACACATCCAGCCCAAGCCTATGTGATGCCAGAGGCCTGCTCTCCACTACCACTCAAATCCCACAGGATGCACTGTCCAGAAGAAGGCCAAAAACAAGGCAAGAGAACACTGTGGCATTCCTCAGCAAGCCACAGGTCTATCTTAGCATTAGGACAGGTGAGATGGTCCCTTAGAGCACTTCATAGTCCATCAGCTTTAGAATTTGATTTGCTGTGGACAGGGCCCAAATTCCCCTTGTATGATCAATGTCTAAATCTAGGGGGGAAAGGTATAAATAAAACATACATGATTAAATAATTGGGCCAAACCCAACCTAGAATATTTAAAGTGTTGAATATATTATGCTTTAATGGCTAGATTTTAAACACTCTGGAAATGGACATTATTATTACCTATCTCATCTCTTCTCCAGCACACAAAGGAGTTTCCTCTGTGAGTCTTTTGAGAACTGCCAAGGTAATTCTACACTTTGCACAACTGGAGGCAATACTGTGTCCCACTGGTGGGTTGTCCACCAAGACCCTACCTCTTCCTGCTCTCAGCATCCAGCAGTTTCTTCAACAGAGAGACTGGAGAACAAGGTCTCTTTTTACTTAATTTTCCTTTGATCTCTTTGAGCTATTGGCTCTTTTATAGCATGAGGGAAATTATTTATTATCATGTCTCCAAAATATCAGGTGCAATAGTTTTCATGGCCAATATGAATCCTAGCATGAGCGGTTACACTAATGGTTCAACACATATTTTTGAATGAATGGACAGATGTTTAAATCATGTGTACACTCTGGAAAAGAGAAAATGACCTGGAAAAGTGAGTAGAGTGACAAAGCATGACTAAAGTCCCATCTTTCTATTGGACAGAAACTGGGAATTTTATTCTGGCTGGGGCTTTTAAAACCATGAGTTTGAGGTAATCTTTTTAAATATAATCATTATTTGTATTTTGAGTCATTAAATGATTCTCAAGGACTTTACTCTGGAAAAAAGAGACTGTGTTTATAATACTTCAGTTGCATGTTACAGTACATTGTATTCTGTGATTCTATCCTGAAATCCCAAGAGTCCCTGTGTAGATTCTGTCCCCATGGTATTGAGAAGGCTAAAACAGCATAGCATTAAACAGGCTCTTTGCCAATGGTGTGTATCCACGGCTTTCAGAGACCCAAGAGGTTTCCCTTTGGACCCTATACCAGAAAGTCACATTTTACACACACTATGCAGTATGTATGACAGATGCTATAGGAACTCAAAGATAGCAATTAAATATAACAGAATTTAACTTATACCCCCCCCCCCGCCACTTCCATCCTTCCCAAACTCATTTAGGGATGCCTTCCAGAATAGATGAGACCATGCATGATGGTTGATTCATCTGGTCAATGACATGACCAAACAACGTATAGTCACAATCCAATCATTATAGTCAGAGCATATTCAAACTTTTATGATAATTTTACAACAGCCAGATGGAATTTAAATGGTGCAACAAATCTTCCTTTCAGGCCATTTCTATTATGTATCACCCCATTGATTATTTGGCAACTGATATAAAGGAATCAGTGAACATCATTTTACACGTGTAGCCTTCCCTGAGACCACCAAGGGAATTGAATGAAAAAAAGGAAGTATGATTCATTTGTGAGCCTAATGCCCACAGATTTCCAAGATTTTTAAAAATCATTTTTCTACTCAGCATATATATATTCAGCTGCTATGTTCCCCACGTGGGACTTTATATGAAACATCAAAAGATGAAAAAGGTATATCCCTGAAGAAACTCATGGCTGAACCAGAAGGAAAAACAGTATATAATGAGCTATAATATAATGTTAATTGTCTGATACAGTATCTACTAGCCATATGCTACTACTGAGACCCTGTGTGGCTGCCAGTCTGAACTGAGAAGAGCAGTAAATGTTTAACACATGCTATATTTCAAACAATCTTTAAAAAACATGTAATATATTTCATTAACAATTTTTACAATGATTATATATGTTCATGGTGGTTGTACACACACACACACACACACACACACACACACACATACACATGTTTGTGATGGTTAATTTTATGTGTCAACTGTTGGGGCCACATGATACCAGACATTTGGTCAAACACTATTCTGGGTGTTCCTGCAAGAGTGTTTAAGAATGAGATTAACATTTAAAGGGGTAGACTGCATACAGCAGACTACCTTCCATAATGCAGGTAGGCCTCATCTGATGAGATTGAGGCCTAAACACAACAGAAAAGCCAACCTCCCCCCTGCAAGTAAAAGAGAGTTTTCCTGCCTGAAAGCTTTTGTCTTAGTCCATTTGGTGACTAAAACAGAATACTATGGATTGGGTGGCATATAAACAATACAAAGTCCTTTCCTTTTTTCTTTCTTTTTTTGTTTATTTTTCTTGCAACAGAGTCTCACTTTGTCACCTCGGGGTTGAGTGCCATGGTGTCATCAAACAACCTCAAACTCCTAGACTCAAAAGATTCTCTTGCCTCAGCCTCCCAAGTGGCTGAAACTACAGGTGCCTGCCACAATACCCAGCTAGTTTTTCTATTTTTAGTAGAGACAGAGTCTTAACTCTTGCACAGGCCAGTCTCAAACTCCTGAGTTTAAGTGATCCACCTGCCTCAGCCTCCCAGAGTGCTAGGATTACAGGCATGAGCCACCATGCCCTGCCTACAGATTTATTTCTCATAGTTATGGAGACTGAGAAGCCCAAAACAAAACCCCAGCAGATCCAGTATGTGGTGAGAACCTGCTTCTGACCTGACCCATAGACAGCTGTCTTCTCACTGTGTCCTCACACAGTGGAAGGGGCTCTGGAGCTCTCCAGGGTCCCTTTTACAAGGGCACTAATCCCCTAATTCCCTACAAAAGGCCCCACCTCTTAATACCACCACACTGGGAGTTAGGATTTCAACATACAAATTTGTGTGGGGACACAACCATTCAATCTATAGCAGCCTTCAGACTAGAACTGAAACATTGCCCCTTCCTGTGTCTTTACGTTGCCTTAGAAGTCAGAAGGGCAAGTTCCCTCCCCAAATGAATGCTTATTTTCTATCTGCTAAATGTACTTAGTTTCCTCATCAACCAATGAACAATAATAAAATTGTTGAGAATCCCATTCATTTTCAGTTTCTCTTGAATTGGCATCATTTTAGGTAGAAGTTCTTCTGGGCTTTTCCCATTCATCCTTGAGTTCACTGAGGACTGTAATGGCAACAGTTTGCTCGGCCACCCACACACACTTCCTCTGACAAAGGCCCTCCTTTTTTCTCATGCTGTGCTATAGTTGAAAAAATGTAGGCCACGTGGCTGGGCTGTGGACTTGAATTGCTCATCTCCTTTCTGCTTCCCTTTTGCACAAAGGCCACTGAAGTCTCTTCTGTGATCCCACTCTTGTTTACGTAATAATTACTTCGGTCTTCTGTCATGTTTTCATTTTCTCTTGGGGAGAAAAATGCTACTCTCCCTGGAATTCATGAGAAAAAATGAGGAGTAGAGTTCAATTAGCACTCTTGGAAACAAACACTGAAGTGTTCAGAGTAAGGGACAGAAGAGGAAGAAAGTGGAAGAGTCAGCGGAGGCTGAGAAAGGAGATTGGAGAGCAACACCCCAATAATAGTTTAGCCCAATAAAGGAGGCTAGAGAGAGGAAGGAAAATACTTTTGTTGGGAAAGCAATGTGTAGACGAAACCAGATAAAATCCACACGAGATGGCCACTGGACATAGACATAAAATTAAGAATCTTCACTATTTTTTCCTTTATCAGATAGTGTTGTTAAGCGTCCATAGGCTGATTAGTATTGTCTTTTAATTTTCACAGCAGCTTTCAGAGTAGAGCCTTGGTGGGGAGTCATGTATAGCAAAAGATGAAGCTGAGTAATAATAAAGAGACACATCCAATTTCCAGACATCTCAGTCTATGACTCAAGTAGTGAGATAACAGGGTCTGCTCGTAAGAAAAGAGCAGGGCACTCCATTCTCTAAAGTACATATTCCCATGTATTTAGTATCATCTACTGACCAGACAGCACATCCTGAAAATCTGCTGGAAGCTTCCAGGAAGCTGGAAACAGCCTGAGTCAATCAGGTTTGATTTGTTGCAAGTAACAAGAATTGATTCTGGGTGCATCATGTGAAAAATAAAAGTATATAATTGAAAGGCTATGAAATAACTCATAGAAATTAAGGAAAAAGAGAGAGATCAAAATTCAGAAAAGCCAGGAATCATGGAAGCTCTGGAGATCTGGATAGCAGGAACTAGAAAACAGTCTAGTCAGGGCATTGGCATCAGGAGTTATCAGATGGCCAGAGCATCTGGATTATTCTACATGAGATGCAGATTCTAGGGAGAGAGTGTCTACCAGTGTAGCTTGGATCACTCATCCATTTCCTATCCAGAAAGGACAAAGTTCCTTGATGACAGCTCCCCACCCCACGCCTGAAAGTAGCAAACAAAGTATAGCTGAGTCCTCCAAAAGATGGGGTGAGTGCTGGGCAGACAAAAGCACAAGGCACCCTCTGCAGGTCCCACGCCCTTTCTCCGTTCAAACCATCCATGACTGTCCTTGCCCTCCCACCTAAAGCACATCCACACTCATGGATGTGCTTTCTACCAGAAGTGCACTGGGTACTCCAATCCTACTAACCCCTTTCTCTTCCAATGTACACAGGTGGTCATTCACATAATCATTCATTCAACAAATATAGCTCCATCCTCAGGACACACCAGGTACTCTACGTGGTACCCATTCTTCTGAATGTTCTGATATTTTCCTCTCTGGTGCCCCAGGCATAACCTCCTCCTATTTTGAGAACTCAAGCAAAAATTTACAGAATTTACTGGTCATTCATCAGTCTTTGATCCCTTGGGTGTCAGCTTGAAGCCAAATGCTACAGCCTTAGATAAATGCTCAGAAATTATTTTAATAACCTGTATCACATGACTACTGATAAAGCCAAATTACTTGGAAATACTCTAATTTTAATTCTTATCAAGCAGTTACCCTCAAGTTACATTTAAGTTGTAGTTATTTTCTCCTTCAACAAACAAATCCCTCTTCAATATCTTTCTTTTATAAATACACACTTTGCTAAGCAGAGCAGATACTCACCAGTGCCAGTCGTCAAAATAGTGAAAACACCCCATGCTGGTGGGTAGTCACTGCCCCAAGCCTCCAGGTGCTCCATCACCGTCACCTCAGGGCCCCAGCCACCCTCACTTTTATGCCCCCTCCCCCAGTATCCCCCTTCCCATTATCCAGTAATTAAGGGTGAATTCCTAGCAGAAGACCTTGCCCCAGCTCTCAAGCCAATGTCTGTTCTGATGTGTGCTCCTGTCATCTCTGCTGATAAATATCTTTAACATCACCCTGGTTCTAAGAACACTGATAGAAAAACGGGCAGGCCCTGTCCTTAAAGAGCTTACAGATGAAATACCTCTCAGCAATAAAATGGAACAAAGTGTATAAATCTCAAAAATGCATTGAGCAAAAGAAGCCAGACATGAAAGAATACTGTATGCTTCCACTTATATAAAGTTCTAGATCAGAAAAACACTGCCATCATATAACTCAGAAGAGTACTTGCCTGAGGTGGACTAGGGGAGGAGGGTATTGGCTAGAAAGTGGCACCAGGAAACTTCCCAGGATGAAGGAAATGTATACAGCTTAATTAGGGTGGCTTAAAAATCTGTGCACTTGGTTATATATCAATAAAGAACTTACATTCCAAAAAAGAATTTGACACCTCCAAATATCAACTTAATCCCAACTGGAAAACCTGAGCCTCATGAAAAAGGTATCAACTTAACTCCAGTTGGAAACCTGAGTCCCATGAAAGGGGCCCCCATGGCCAAGTGGTTAAGACCATCCTCTTCTGGGTTGCACAGCAGTGCCCAATCTGGAATCTTGACTGTGGGCAAGTTATTTTAAGCCCCTTAGCTATCTCATCTGCACAATAATAACAATCATATTAACTACCTAACGGGTATTGATTGCAAGGCTCAAATGAGTCATCTATCTAACATGTTTAGAACCTTTGGCACAGAGCAGGTACGCAATGAATGTTCAATATTAACATAATTACTGGTGTCCAGAAGAGGAGGTTATGGCCAGGTGGCAGAGCATTGAGGAGCTGAGTTTTGAAGAATTATTTACAAGTTGTAGATCTGGGTAGATGGGAGGAAATAATATTTATGTGTACTTACCTTCCTACTTCAATGCTTCAAGAATTATCTTAAGTGTCGATTCCTCAAATAAGCCTGACCTAACTCTATTATCTTTTGGCCCGCTGTACACAGTTTTAGGACACTCCATACTTTCTTGTACTCACTTATCCTTGGGGTTCCTCTCTGGGCTTAAGTCTCAGCTGCCACTTTCCACAGACATACCTCTGGGCAAGTTAGTCCATTTCTTTATACTTCCATCTCCTGCAAGTTGAAGAGGGAAATGAGTTTGCCTGCACAGATTTGTCAAAAGTAATAAACAAGGGAATTCTTAAAAAGCATTTTACTATGTCTATCACGTAGTAAGTGCTCAAAAAATGATGGTATCATTATCACTCCCTTTGGTTAATCTATAAAGTAACATCACCCCATGAGAGATGTTACTATGCTAAAAATATAAAAATACATCAAAATGGCCACCAAAGTAGCTCAGGTCTGTAAGCCTTGCACTCTGAGAGGCAGAGGCAGGTGAATTGCTTGAGCTCAGGCATTCAAGACCAGCCTGAGAAAGAAAGGGACCTCATCTCTAGGAAAAATAGAAAAACTAGCTAAGCATTGTGTCAGGTGCCTATAGTTCCTGCTGGGAGGCTGAGGCAAAAGGATCGCTTGAGCCCAAGAATTAGAATTTGCAGTAATCTCTGACACCATGGCACTCTACCCAGGGTAACAGAATGAGAATATGTCTCAAAAAAAAAAAAAAAAAGAAGAAGAAGAAGAAAAATCAAAACGCTCAGACCAGAACTATATGGATCTTTCTTCTTCTCAAACTATAAGGTCTGACAATTAAGTTCACATATTTCTTAGGAAAAGTACTGCCTACCTCATTGCTAAATATCACTAACGTCACCTTCTAAGTATACCCCTTGGGAAGCTATGCACAAACACCACAGCCTGTAGTCCACCATTCAAAGCAATTTTGGAACTATTTTTCTGAAATGACCATCCAAGCTGTCATCACACGGCACACAAAAACACATCCCTTAGTAAGATACTGCCACATGTCAACATGAACACAACTGTGAGACACTGACATACCAAGGTTATGAAACCTTACCAAGTTGTTTGAACAGTGCTGCCAATGTACATGGTGGCAAGTTCATCAATTGTCAGACCTTATATTCATCCAATTCCCCAACTGGCAAAGTGTGCAACAAGGTTAAGTTATGTTTTATATCCATTGTATATATCTTGTCCAAAAATGAATTGCCAAAAAAACTACTCTAATTCCAATCATTTCAGCTTCCTTTTCCTTTTACAACCCTAAGATTGTATTTTCTAATTCTTCCCCATCATGACTTTTGCAAAAGTGTTTAGCATTTACAGAAATCTTGTAGCTACTCTATCTCATTTGGCCTTCAGATTGGCCTCCCTTTTCAATATGAGATTGGAAGATAATAAAAGATGCTGAAGTTTTCCCCAGGCCACAATGAGTAAGCAAGGGAACTAGGATTCCAAACCCAAGTCCTCCAGCTCTAAGCCTGATAGCCTTTTAATGTAGACATAACTTCCAGGAAATGTCTACAGCAGGGCCCTAAAGAATAAGAGTGACATTTCTGAGTGTCTTATAGGTCTGTGCTGATGAAGCCCAGTGCCTGATTTCTTCTGACTCCAAGTCTAAACTCCAGGGAAACCAAGTAGCCACAGATTTTACAGTTAAATAAGCACATCCCGAGGCTCAAGATTTTAATTAGTCTTTTGCCTACTATGAATTTCCTGGAGCGACATCTCAGGGGAGAAAACTTGAAACACCAGTAAATAAGCATGACTGGGAAAAACTCACACGTCGAAAGAAGAAGTGGTAAAATAGCCTGTCATAGTAGTAGAGAGAATACCAATCTAGGGAGAAAAATGAAGTCCTAGATGTGATAGCCCCCAAAGTGGACTAGGTAAGGTCATCTAAACATTGGCTAGACTGTTTCTGTATTTTTCTTCTGTATCAAGTTCTATTCATATCAATGAGGCTGGGTCATTTTTCTCTTTAGTTCTTTATTAATTACCTCCTCTTTGGGTCAATGTACATATCATAAATATACGTACGTTTATATGCATGCAAGAGTCATTGTAAGAATTCTTTTCACCTTAACAAAGACACTAAACTATGAAGTGCAAAAATAAATGTGGAAGTACCCAGCACTATTCAGGGTACGTGTGGGTACTCTGTAATTGCTTGCTAATGTCGAATCTGCTGAAATTTCTTTCTAGTGGCTTTTAGCTTTTCACAACCACCACCAAGACAAACTTTTCTCCTAACCCTACTATTGTACTAATATACCTGGAATGCAAAGCTCTTTTGAAGCCCATTCCCTTGCCTAAAGATTTCCGACACATCAAAATACCATTAAATAGTTTCAAAGTCAAATAATCAGACTACTTTTTACTAGAAACCCTGGAGAAATAAAACTGCAAAGAACTCATTAGAAAGGCTGAGAAAAGACCATCTCAAGAGCTGTCCAAAACATTTTATTCCTATTCAAAATTGTCTCTGGGATACTTTCCCTCTAAATATTGCAAGAAAAAGAATTAGTAGTTTTACTCATAAATATGTCTCAGGCTATAGGCTCCAAAGTCATGCTCAGAAATGTTGACAAGCTCTCTGTCTTTGAAAGGAGTAAAGGCAAGACCAGATGGGTCCTCATTTGAATTTCTCTCTCTAAAAGCTTCCATTCTGAGTAAATGCCACAATTTTAAAATGTCTTTTCTTTTTCCACATCCAAAATGTCTTTATTTGTACCATGGAAATTCTGACGTCAATTGCTTTACAAATCCCCCCAACAAAAGAAATCCCAATTAATTGTTGTTGACAGGCCTGCTGCATCTCTTGTCAGAGCTTGTCACCACAGTGTCTGTTGCCATAGTTACCTGTAAGGTAAGACAACAACGGTGGCTCCGGAAATTAAAGTGTCAAAGAAAACAGAATACCTGCATATCACTTAGCTAGATCATCCCACGTGGCACCTTAGCTGATTATTAGAGAGGGATATTACAGTCCTCCAGGTGAAGCCAATGACCAAGTGACATGGCCACTGAGAAAATGGTTTCCTCAGCGTTTTCTCTCCTTGATCCTGACAGACTGATAAAATGATCCCTTGATAACACTTAAAAGGTATTTTCCAAATTTTTCTTTTTGTAAAGTTTAGGAAAGCCATATCACAGTAATTGACCAATGGAAATCACTTCAGACTACATAACACCTGGGATGACCACCACCAAAGAGGGAAAAGCACAGCTGATAAGTGAGTCATCCTATCTATATAATAGCAACCAACCAAACTGATCTTTTTCCTTAAATGGCAGGTTTTACTCCAAAACAGATGTGGAGGTAATCGTAAGTGTATACGTCACCATTTAAGTGTACATTTTCCTACTTTAAATGAATTAGTTGATTGAGTTGTTTGAACTGTGTCCACCATTTACAGATTCCTGCCAGCATTTACTGAGCTTCATCCCCCCTTCCATTAAAAGAGAAAGTTGAGAATAACAAATAGTGGATTTAACATTAGCCCCACTTGTTTCAGATGGCTGTTCTCATCTCCTTGGAGGCTCATATAAGGAAATGAATGCAATAGAGAGGCAAACCACTTTAGAGAAACACTGCTAACTTTATTATTTAGCAAGGAGACGAGTTAAAGCCTCAGGAAAGGAAAAAATAATGCTCTCCCCTAAAAGCCTAGGTTGTGTTGTTAAAAAGAAATACACACACGTATACATTCCTTTCATGGTGGGATATACTGACAAGGCAAATACAACTCTCACCAGCGGGGATTAAACTGGAATTAGAATAAGCAACATCCTTCCATCAGCTTATTCCACTTGTATGTCCCATCCTGCCCTAGTGCTGATAAAGACATGGCGTGATATAATCCACCTCTAGCATTCACCTTAAATTTTCATTAGAGTTCACAAAATAGACAAGGCTCTAAGGGCATTCACACAGAGAACAGTAGATTTTCCTGAGGAAGAAGGTTGAGGACTTTGCACAATGGGATCTGGAGAGAGCTGGAAAGGTTGAGAGATTTAACAGTAAGAACATGGGAGCATCCACATGGAACAGCTCTAACCCTAACCCCCAGAAGGTACAAGAGATCTAGATGGAAAAAAAGAAAAAAAAAAAAAAAGCTCCCAGTTTTCCTAATCTGTAGTATTGCCAGATAGTTACCCAACCCTGTGTCAAACTTGGACTCTGGCTAAGAAGGCATCACCCTCCTCATGGGGGGAGTTAGGCAGAAATGTCCACAGAGCAGGCAGGGCCTCTCCCCAAGCATGAGATAGAATAAAACCCATTCCCCTGATTCCCTCCTTATCTCACCTTTAATGAAACAGCAAGCAGCATTCTGTTAACCTGCCCAGATTACATTCTGTTAACAAGCCCAGGTTACATCCACATAAAAATATATAATGAAAAGAAAATGTTATGCTACAACTCAACTAAAAGGAAAATATTATAAAGTATATAAAATCAAACATCTTAGAGTCTTCCTTATCTCCATTGACTTTCTCTTATTTCTTTCACTCATTACATGAAAATAGCTGGAAAAGGAAAATTATCAATATAAATTGAAGAAATACAATTTCTTCATTTGCCCCCTACATCTGCCAAAACCATGTTCCAGAGAAAGTGGTGAGCCAGCCTTAAATTTCCAGATGAAAACGAGATTTCCTTTTTTTTTTTTTTTTTGTCATGAATCATCTTTTTTCTTCTCCCACAATATCTTCCCCATTGTTTTCATACAGGTTTCCTTTTGCCAATTTTGTTTCTACTTATTTTAGAGGTTATTGCTTCCCCTTTTTCATCCCCTAGTCTTCTTTCTTCTAGTTCTCTTTTGCAACAACAACCTTCCTTTATTCCATAAAAGTACCACAGTTGTCATTCTACTACATTTTAGTAACAGGAGAGAACAAAGCATTTGCTGCTTTAGATTAATGTAAATGGTAATATCATTTGGTAATAAGTTTGTGTGTACATTTGTATGTATATGTTAAAACTCTCTACTCAGTTTTACTTTGTGTAAATTAACCAAGTTACAAACTCCATAAACATGTATGTTCTGCATCTATAACATACACAGACAAATATTATATTTATTTTTGAACAAATAAATAAATGAATGCTGTCTAATTTGCACTTTTAGAAATTAAAGTGATAAGAATTATAGATTTCAAAGAAACATTTAAAGATGTGAAAGGACTTTTAATCTTGATTCTCTAATTAGTTTTCAGTTAGAAGAAGTAATTATCTTAGGATTACAAATTTTTCTAATTAAAAGAACTAATAGGAGATTACAGTTCCATTCAAAGTACACCCCACTCCATCTTTCCCATTGAATGGGATTTTTAAAATGTGGAAAAAGAATATATGGAATATCTTTCTGAAGACTCTGGAAAGTAAATGGTATCAGTAGGATTGTGGGGGGAAAACATAGACCTTGAAGTATCACTGAAATGGTGACAAGTATCACATTTATTCCCTTAGTTTCTCCAAGCCTGAACTCAAAGGCAGGCTAAAACCTAAAAGTGCAAACTTAGGACATACAAAAAATTTTTAAGAAAACTCCATGACACTCTGTGGGAAGGAAACCCTGTTCTCTAACTAGAGGAATGTGGTTCTAAGATTGGGAAGAAAAAGGTACTGAAGGTATGGCATTGCTAATAAACTATCTAACCGAGAAAAACAAACTATCTAACAAAAAGAAAAAAGAGAGATCACAGCCCCTGTTTGATTAACCACCTGTAGCCTAATTTATTATCTTTAAGATTAACCACATATATAGTTTTGTTTTTTACAGTACTTGAAATGAACTGAACAGATAGAAGGAACATGAACCTTCCCCCTACATCTACCAAAACCATGTTCCAGAGAAAGTGGTGAGCCAGCCTTAAGAAGAAGGAAAAAATGAAGGCAGCCTCATCATAGCTGTTTCCTGCTATCTGTCTTCAATAACAAACTTTTTTTAATCCTTTATATATTCTAATAAAAAGCCCAAGCCATTTATCCTCAGAGCCCCTAGCACTTCTTTCTTTCATGTACTATGTTCGTTCTCTCTCTCTCTGTAAAATAAACATTTTTATTTCCTTCTATCCTAAACTTTGTGTCAAGAATTCTTTTTCAGCTCACACTTTGAATTCCCAAACTAACAGTTATCTCCATTGCTTTTTTATTCTCCATTCTTTAACCACTTGGCCAGCAAGGAATATGTCATTATGGGAAGGGAGCAACAGAAAGGGTTAACTAAGCTCCAACTTTCTATTCACATGTCCAAGGAGGGAATTACAGAGAATAGGAACTCAAGAAAGTTATGCTATAATGTACAGATTCCTGGACTTGCTTCCAAGCAGTACATACATGCATCTGACTCTAACTATCATACCAAAATCTTTGAGAACTAAACCACAGAGTGGGCCACTTCCAGATCCAAGACTGGTGGTGAACACACAAAACAGATATCAATAGAACTACAAAGACTTTGAAAAATTAACTGCCTCAAAAAGACAACCCACTGAAGGTGAATAAGAATTTGCAAACTCAAGCTAAGCAGGTTGGTGGAATAAAAAAAAAAAAAACATTCTCTGTTGCTGTCCACCAGCCCAATCAACAACACAGAGATATCACTGCAGACGGAATGATTAATTAAGGGAAGACTGAGGCTTGCTCAGGCCTACAGCCCCTGTTCATCTTTATTCACTGTATTATATATCCAAACTCATCAGATAAGAATAAGCAAGAATAAAGAACAAAAGCATTAATTGAGATTGCTATAAACAAGTTCTCTTCAGCATAAATGTTGCAAAGCACACACACATCATTTCTAAGCCTGGAGCATATAACTTGAAGATAAACTACAAGGACACCAGGTTGTCTGTTTCTGTTTGCCCACCTCCCTAACAAGTTAAATGAAACTTTTGTGTAATTTGAAGTTAGGGAATTAAGAGTAACAGTTCAGCTCCAGACAGGTGCTAAATCTCCAGCTATGACTTGGCCGGGACCTCAGGGAATCATATCTCAAGGCCTTTTGAGCTAGCAGGGAAGAATTAACCCCTGCGTCTCTGCTGCTTTAGCAAGCAGTGAGGAATTAACCCCCGAGTCTTGCTTATAGCCGAGAATGGAATTTCCCGTCTTAGGTTCTTGTACTTCAAGGAGCACATATGAGACAAAGCCACCTTTCTGGGGTGCTGAGAACTGTGCCCCTTCAATTCTCCATAAGATTTAAATAAGACTCAATGTTCCATAACATAATATTCAAAATGTTCCCAAGATACAATCTAAAATCACTTGATATCCAAAGAACCAGAATAACATCAACACCTCAGAAGGGAAAAGACATTAGCAAATACCAATCTCCAAATGACACTAATGTTGTAAATATCCCAAGATACAATCTAAAATCTCTTGATATAAAAGAACCAGAATAATGTCAACATCTCAGAAGGGAAAAGAAAATTAGCAAATACCAATCTCCAATGACACTAATGTAAATATCAAACATTTTAAAACAGCTATTATAAGCATACTCCAAGAAGTAGAACAACCACCCTTGAAACAAATGGAAAGTCTCAGCAGAGAAAAAGAAGATACAAATTTTTAATTGGAAAATCACTAAAAAATATAATTACTAAACTGAAATATTCACTGAATGGATTTAATAGCAGAATACAGAGGACACGGGAGAGATTTAATGAACGTGAAGAAAGATTAATAAAAATTATTTGTTCTGAACAATAGAAACAATTATAGGAAAAAAATTAATATTAATTTTAATATTAATAACTTGTATTATATTATTAAAATATCAAACATTTAGGTATCATTGGAGCTTTAGAAAGAGAGGAAGGAGAGTATACTACAGAAGACATATTTGAGGAAATAATACCTTAAATTTTCCTAAATTAAGTAAAAGATAAAAACTTACAGATTCTAGTTCATTAAACTTCAAAGACACAACTCAAAGAAATACATTACAGATAAAACATAATCAAACTTACGAAAATGGAACCCAAACAAAAAATATAAATGACACATTAAATACAGAAAAACAGCAACTCAAATGACTGTGGATTCCTCACCTGAATCCATGGCAGTCAGAAGGCAATGGAACAACAATTTTAAGGTGCAAAAAGAAAAGACTGGACAACACAGAATTCTACACCCATTAAAATATGCTTTAGGAATGAGGGCAATATGAAAGATGCTGTCACATGAACAGCCAAGAGAATCTGTAGCAAGTACACCTGGTTTAAAAGAGTTGCTATATGAATTACTTCCAGTGATAGGAAAAAGTTACCAGAAGGCAACTTGGAAGGCCAGGAATGAAGGAACAACAACAGAAATGGTACAAAGTCCAGAAGTTCACAGCTTTTCTCTTCTTAGGGTCTTAAAACATGTACGTCAGTTGAAGGGAAAGGTATGTAAATATAATGCACATGACAACAAGACCATCAAGAGGGAAGGGTAAACGGATTTACACAGTAGTAGGTTTCTACGTCACTCAGAATGTGATAGAATACTAATTCTAAGTAGACTATGAAAAGTTAAGAATACGTATATATATTATAATCCCTAGAGCAGCCATTAAAAAATATACAAAGAGACATAGTCAAAAACTCAATGGAATAATTAAAATAGAACACTGAAACAGAAAAATTTAAATAATCTAAAAGAAGGCCTGAAAAAGGAAATAGAAAACTGAGAAAATGAGAGAATAAATAGGAAACAAATAATAAAATCACATTATATGAAAATTGTCTAAGCTCCAGTTAAAAGACAGATTGTGAAAATACATTTTTGAAGGTAATTATATGCTATTAAAACTCTCCTTAAGGCTCAGCACTCATAGCACAGAGGTTATGGCACCAGCCACATGCAAGGCTGGTGGGTTCAAGCCCAGGCTGAGCCAGCTAAGCAACAATGACAACTATAACAACAACAACAAAAAAAAAAAAAAAAATAGCTGGGTGCTGTGGTGGGCACCTATAGTCCCTGCTACTTGGGAGGCTGAGGCAAGAGAAATCACTGAAGCCCAAGAGTTAGAGGTGGCTGTGAGCTGTGATGCCATGGTACACTACCGAGGGTAACATAGTGAAATTCTATCTCAAAAAACAAAAAACAAAAAACAAAAAACAAACAAAAAAAAAACTCTCCTTAAATAAAATAATATAGGTAAGTTAAAAGTAAAGAGGTGGGGACTGCATCTGCATCTGTGGCTCAGTGGGTAGGGTACCGGTCACATGTACCAAAGGTGGTGGGTCCAAACCTGGCCCCAGTCAAACTGCAGCAAAAAAATAGCCAGGCATTCTAGCAGGCGCCTGTAGTCCCAGCTACTTGGGAAGCTAAGACAAGAGAATCGCCTAAGAGGGGGGGAGACAAGATGGCGGACTGAAGCCAGCTTTTCACAGAGGCTCCCGTCCAGAAGGAGAGTTAAAGGATGGAAATTTAGTAAGTAACCTGGAGGATTCGAGCTATACCAGGAGAGAAGGTTGGAGATCGCACA
>CAUYPK010145746.1:0-39331 GCA_963574355.1 Loris lydekkerianus
ACAACCCACGATACAGTTCTACACCCAAAAAAAAACTCAGAGGAAGTCCCACGGAGTTTACAGGCCCCCCCCCCCCCCCCAGATTGAAACAGACAAGTTTAAAGGAAGAATACATTAAAAAAGATGAAAGTGTGAATAATAATGGTGCCCGGTATCGGCTGTTAAGAAGGTTAAGACATTTCTCAGCAAAGCCTTGGCAGAGTTACATTTCCCTGGCATTCAGGCAGCTCCCACATTCCAGGACCGGCTTCTGTCTTAAAAGCAGTAACCCAGAGCACCACCTTTCTGAAGCACCTGGATTAAAAGTACTTGGAAGTCGAGAAGTTACTCTTTACAAAGCATCAACTGGATCCCCCCTTTCTTAAATAAGGATAATCTATGGACTACGCCATAGTCATTTCCATTAAATAGCCAGCTTGAAAAAAAAAAAGGAAAAGAGAAGGAAAAAGCTTTGAAAACATTACTTTCAGTATCGTTTCATTCTTTCTTTGATGTATTTGGAGTGAGGAGAATACATTAGTGACTTTTAGCTTGGCAGCCAACTCTCTCAAATGTGAGTAAATGGAAAAAAACTGACTAGAGTGTTTACTTCATTTTCAGAATTCTAATGTCAAGACTGTTTCCTCAAAAGGCCAAAAAACAAATAAATAGAAAGAAAGAAAGAAAGAAAGAAAGGAAGGAAAGAAGGAAGGAAGGAAGGAAGGAAGGAAGAAAGAAAGAAAGAAAGAAAGAAAGAAAGAAAGAAAGAAAGAAAGAAAGAAAGAAAGAAAGAGAAAGAAAGAAAAGAAAAGAAATGAGAAACAGGGCTGTGCTGAAGTTTTCAATAATACTGTTACTTTTCCAGAACAGTCAACTTCAGTTAAACGGACGCTGTCATGAGGGGATTGTCTCAGGGACAGAAGGACCCCACAGCCCAGGGCCAAGGTGATGGCTACACAGGC
This sequence comes from Loris lydekkerianus, assembly GCA_963574355.1. NCBI lineage: Eukaryota > Metazoa > Chordata > Mammalia > Primates > Lorisidae > Loris > Loris lydekkerianus. The sequence continues at coordinate 942 of CAUYPK010145746.1, forward strand.
ACCTGTTGGCCATGCTAGAGATGAGCCTCAGGGAAACGTGGAAACCATTGATCTTCCATAGCCTATTCCCCACCTTGCTGGCCGGTTAGTGTCTGCTGCTCACTCTCATCCATTCCTCTCCTTTTTTACAGAAACAAGCTTTGATGGCTGAGATGCGATTTCTCAGCTTCTGTGATGATCAGACATAGCCAGTGGATGTAAGTGGAAGTCTCATGTGCCCTTACCACAAGGTTGTGACCTTTAAACAAGAAAATGTGCTCCTTCCTTTCTCTCCCCCCTTCCCTTAGCGTAGGATGTGTTCATATTCGTTCCAGCTTCTCCCACCCAGATGACCACCATGTCTAAGGAGGAGAGTAATACAATAAAACGGAAGACCTGAGGCCGTGGATGACGCTTGGGAAGGAAAGCTGCCCAGCTCCCTCCAGAGTTAAGGGAGGGAGAAACAAACATCTGTGTTATTGAAGTCACTGTGTTTTACCCTCTCCTTGTTTTCACAGCTTAGCCATCACCCTCCCCTTGTACTCAGAGCCTTGCTATTGCCTCAGTGAGTTCCACTGTTATGACCTCACTTAGATCTGTGTAACTTTTTCTAAGTCATTAATTTAAAAATGATTAAGCTTTGAGTATAATTCAGACACCATGCTGTGCTCTGGGAATAGTCATGCTGACCGTACTGAACACCAGTGTGCGCCGTGAGTCATTCTCCTGGGGGTGGGGGTGTTAGCCCTAATCTTTCAGGCCAGTTTGTCTGATAACCCTCTACTGATATGAGGTGCTCCTCCCAGGAAAGCTGGTGGGTGCTCATATTGGCCTTCTACATACGGTGGTCTTTGTCCTAAATAAGAACTCTTGCAGTGGAGGTTTTAGAAAAATGTGGCTGAGCAGATAGAGAAAGGCTTGAATCCCACAGGCCCTGTGATGTCTCTCCAGATAATGTGCCTAAAACTCTTATTTACTGGGCTGCATGATTAGAATTATCTTCCCCAAGAACATTACTTTTTGTTTATTTTTTGAGACAGAATCTCACTCTGACCCCCTGGGTAGAGTGTCATGGCCTCATCATAGCTCATAGCAACGTCAAACTCTTGGGCTCAAGTGATCCTTTTGCCTCAGCCTCCCACGTGACTGGGGCTATAGGCGCCCACCATGATGCCCAGGTAGTTTTTTTTTTTTTTTTTTCTTCTTCCTATTTTTAGAAGAGATGGGGTCTCACTCTTGCTCAGGCTGGTCTTGAACTCCTGAGCTCAGGGATCCTCCCATCTCAGACTCCCAGAGTGCTAAGATTACAGGCATGAGCCACTGCACCTGGCCAACAATTTTTTTTTGTTTAAAAATTTATTTATTTTTTATTTCCATATAGTGATGGGATACAAATGCAGTTTTGCTACATGAACATACTGTGCTGGGTGAAGTCAGAGCTTTTCTTAAAAATAGCAATAATTTGACTTAAAATGTTTTTAAAGAAATTATTGAAGGGAATAACAGCATATGTGAATGCTTTCCTCAGCCCCTTCAGGCCTAGAACCTCCATAGCTGACCACCTGCCTACATTGACCAACCCCTTAAGCTGAGCTAATTTTCATAGACTGGACCTCCACATGTCCATATCAGTACAGCAGGCCTAGTTCCTTATGTTGACCACCTCCATATGCTGACCAGTTTGTTCCAGTTCCTTGGGTGGTCAGCTTACTGAGGTTCTACTGTATGTGTCTTTGGACATAGATGTAAAAGGAGATTGATTTTCTTTAAGAATTGCTGACATTAAATAAAATAATTTCATCATAGGAAGCATAAGAAAAGGGGTAACTAATACAATTCCTAAAGCATTGGCCATGATTCTTTTTAAAATAGGGAGTTTATGTTGTATTTCAATCATATTTGATTTGTGAAAACTGAACTTATTCATGACTCCTGGGAACACACACTGAGACAGACTGTGCTATTCCTTGACTTTGGTTCTGTAGGATGAGAGGTGAAAAATCTTTCTTCTATAAATAACTTCTTAACACCTTACAGATGCACACACACACACCCACGCACAATTTTGTAGACAAGCAGTTTATTCACACATAATTCTGCAGGGAGATGAAAGCTTTTCCTATCAAGCTGGTATAAACAGTGACAAATCAGAAGAGCTTGGTAGACATTCGTACACTGTCTACCCAGAGAGTGAGAATTTGTTTACTTGTTAGAAGTTTGCATCTATTAGTTTTAAATTTACTTGGATGAATATACACTTAAAATGTATAAACTTTCGATGATCTATCAACCAATATCTCACTGGGCATTACTAACTATTAGGTATTATTCTAGATGATGTACAGTTGGAAGTGACCTTGATTTACATCATTCCTAGATTAATAGGATTTTATCTTGTAAATCAGTAGGACTCAAAAAACCCAACAAACATAAAAGTAGCATAGGGTCATTGATGCACGGAAAATACACTTTCAAGTCGTCATGGTGTGTGTGCTCTGCCATCCTGATCATGGAACATCTCCACACCTTCCTTGTTCATCAGCCCATTTCTCTTCTCGCTCCTCTGCTCCACTCTCCCCTCCCTGTCTGTGCTTCTCACGGAAGTAGTCATCCCAAACAGGAAACAGTAGGTAGAATGTTCAGTTAAAAGACCAGTTGGGGAACATCACATTTAGTCCTTGCTCTTCATGGCTAACAGTCTTGGTTGGGACATCTGACTACATACTGAGCTTGGAGGAGGAGGATGTCTTTAGATAGTGGGTGAACAGGGAGGGTCAGTCTGACCTGGCTGAGTGTTTAGGGGGTCAGGGGTGAGATGTCTGGAGACAGCAAAGAGCCATAGCATCTATGCTCTAGCATCCATAGAATCAAGCCCATTTACCCAGGGAAATGAAGGAGGAATATCCCGAAGCCTGCCCACTTTAGGAAAGTGCCCTGCTGAGGCAAAGGCAGCAGAGCAAAGCTTTCTGTTTGGAGCTGATGTCTGCAGCAGGTAGGCAAGAAACAACAGATCTCAAGCATTCCATGAGCCTCCTCTCCCGCCCCCTCCACTCCAAGCACATGTTCGACTCCATATCTGTGCTAAAATCTTCTCCTCATGTGAATGGGCTTTAATCCAACCAACACTGTGATTTCAAAACAGCCTACTTGTTAAGAATGCTTCTCATATTGAATCTGTAAAAACAAATGCTCAAAGTAAAACTAATATCAAAGGAGTCACTATCTTGGGAATTGCCACATGTTGGCAGGAGAGGTTTTGCTGTTGGAAGTCTCTAGTAAATAGTAGGTAATGCAGAGAAAGAAGAGCTGGTGTCTGTGTCATCTGTGAGATTTATCTTTGCACTCACTTATGTTTTTAATTGGACATAATGGTGTTTGTTTTTAAGATGAAATTCCCCTTAAAGTAGAGGGGAAGATGGACCAAGTGAGCACCCTTCCATCACATAAGTTTTATGCTGTCTATTTCTTTTTCCATGATATGTGGCAGAGATTGCTACTGATCCGATAGTTGTTTTCTCCAGGACCCTCGGTAAAGGGCACACATTACATAGAGTAAAGACTTCATGTCCCAGCCCCCCATGTGGCCGGATATGGACAACTGGTTGGATGTGGACCAATGGTGCCTGACCACAGTGACATAAACAACTTTTGCAAGTGCCCTTAAGGGGAGGCTGTGTAGCCCCTCCCTCTCTTTCCTCTTTCTTGTGGATGTGATGTGAAACAGCAGTCAGAGCTCCATGTTGAATGAAGTGTCCCTTGAGGCGTGGAGCAGCTACCTGGAAGGAATCTCTGATGATTTTGTCAACTGCAGACCACTGGATTTGTGCACAGGAGAATAAAGCCTTGGGGTTCAAACTGCTGTTAATCTGAGTGTTCAGTAGTATGTGACCAGACTTAATCCTCACTAGTTCCAAGTCCATTCCTGTCTAGGCCTCACGTCTAGAAGTATCCTCTGGTCCACCGGACAGTATGCTCCTTCATTATAGTTTAGTATATTGAGCTTCTTGTTTAAAAATCAGTTGCTTAAAAGCTTGGTCAAAGTGATTTGATCTGTCAGGCCCCCACTGATAGATTCACTGATAAAATCAAGTTTTCTTATATTTAAAATGCAGTAAGCTCTTTGGACGGGAGCTCAAACGTTGGTGACCTAGCTAGCTTTTAAAGTCAAAATTGAAATAATTAGGCAGGTCAGGCTGTCATCACAATAAAAATAATCCAACCAACATCTGTATGAATTATTAAAAATCAAACCTTGATCCTCTTTGATTGTCAATGCATTACAGGTATATTTTAGCAAACTTGAAAAGCACAGAAAAGTAGACACTGGAAAAGCAACACCAAGCTGCAGAAATTAAACACTGTTAACATTTTCTTTTATATTTTTCTAGTTATATTTATCCCTATTACTTATGCATAATGTTTATAGGGTAACAAATCTTATCAGTCACAGGCAGTCTCAGTTTGAAAATGGGTTGTGTTCCAAAGTTGGCCAGCTAGTTAATTTTGAACACATTCTCCCTGGGAAATGGTATAAAAACAATAGTTTCTGGCCTTGGAGAACTGGAGGCCAGAAAGTAAGAAGAGTAGGTTCCATTTTTCTGAGGATAGACCATCCTTGAACCAAATCTCATCCTTTTTCTCTGCTTATTTCTCCAGATTTATGGGTTTAATGCAACCACGTGTGTGTTGCTTAGTAACACTTTCATTACTTTTTTGAAGAGGAAAAAAAGGCTCCTTGCAGAGGTCAACTGTGTGGTCCAGGTGGAAGCCGCCTGTTATCCCCACTGAGTCTTGGATTCCAAGCCTGACAATGACTCTCCTCGATTCCCTGGTCAGAACAAGTGTCCAGGCAGGAGCAGGGCTGACTGGTGTCCTGCTGGAAGTTCTCAAAGTGGAGCTGGAAGTGAAGTCCTTTCCTTTCAGATGATCCCTGGAAGTGATTGAGGTCCTCGGTCACGCTCACCCTCTGCATCCAATGTGATACCCTGGAGCTTTATCTCCATCCCAGTCATTTGATTTTCAGCAACATCAAAATGTATTTATAAGCTATGGAGCAGTGGTGTTTCCCTCCTCAATTTGGCTTTTCAAGGACCATGATCTGACTTTTCGCTTTATTATGTGGTTTGATCATTGCATTGTTGATCATCTATTTCACTCGATTAATGACGTTGCATTTTTCCTATAGCATAAAAGGCAGAGGAGTTTTCACCTCAGCCCCTTGTGTGCGGCTTTCATCCAGACTGGGAGGTCTGCCTTTGCACGTGAGGTGGTTTACACTGTTGGCCCAATTCCTTTCTCTGACTTGAATTCATGCTCTTTGCCGTGTCACATTGCACCACCCCTTTTCAAGCGGTGGTGTATTTTTTCCTGCTCCTTGACTTGCCGTGGGTTTGGCCCTGGCTGTGCACAGAAATAACGGTGTACTAGTTTGAGTCTAGGCCTTCAGAGGCCTGTGTGTTTATATTTGCCCTCTGGCACCTTTGCCATCACCACGAGAAAAACTTCTCCCACAGCTTTCAGGACAAGGCTGAGAAACATGAAAAGCAGAGGTATCCTAAATGAGCTTGTCCTGACCCCTGGACAAACCACAGATGTGTGAAAAATAATAAATGTTGTTTGAAGCCACTGAGTTATATGTCAGTGTGGAATGTAGCAATAGTTAATGAATGCAGCACGCAGAGTTTCTTTCTTTTCAAGTTTTTATTTTATTTTATTTATTTATTTAATTTATTGAGACAGAGCCTCAAGCTGTCGCCCCCTAGGTAGACTGCTGTGACATCACAGCTCACAGCAACCTCCAACTCCTGGGCGCAAGTGATTGTCTTGCCTCCGCCTCCCAAGTAGCTGGGACTACAGGTGCCTGCCACAACGCCTGGCTGTTTTTTGGTTGCAGCCATCGTTGGTTGGTGGGCCCAGGCTGGATTCGAACCCACCAGCTCAGGTGTATGCGGCTGGCACCTTAGCCACTTGAGCCACAGGCACCGAGCCTATTTCATTTATTTTTTAACTCAGAAGTAAACATTGTAGATATGGAAGGTGTCCAACACATGTACACATTGTGCACTAGCTGAATCAAGCTAATTCATAAACCCATTACCTTACATACTTTTTTTGTGTGTGGTGAGAACACTTAAAGTCTCTACTCAACGACTTTCAAGTATACAAAGCATTGTTATTAATATAATCAACATATTATCCAACAAGTCTCCTGAACTTACCTCTGCTGTCTAACGGAAATTTTGTATCCTTTGAACAAAGTCTCCCCAAACTTCCCACCTCCTCAAACAGCTCGTGGTCACTACCACTCAACATTTTGCTCCATGAGTTCCACTCGTTCTTTTCATTCTTTTCCAAAAAAACTAACGTAAACTTGATATTTCATTAAAAAAAAAAATCTTGGCCAAACCTAATTGGAGATTGTGCAGATCTTCTATTTGCACGGATTTGGTGTAAGTGAATCCTTGCCATTTAATTTGAGAACGATCCATCTTTCCCTTCAAGCCACAGGAGGAGAAACTTCCATCAGCTTTTCTGGAAGTATGTGAGAGGACTTGCAGGAGGCCTCGAGTTCTACTTTTCCATTTAATTTTTCATTGTCCTTGCTGCTTGGTTTCAGGTTCAATCTACTCAGCTGAGGTGTCTCCTAGGGGACATCCCCAGATGCAATTTATTGTTTGTGTTTGAAAGATGCTGGCCCTGGCTGGACTCTCTGCTCTTCTGAGATCCCACGTTGCAGGGAGGGGGTTCTCACTGCTTTCTTTTTACCCTTCCCGCCACGGGCCAGTGCTCGCACCGAGGAGGATGTGGACAGGAAGCTTCAGGGCTGTGTGGCTCAGGGTGCCAGGCTGAGGGTAAAGTCGAAGCTGCATTGCACTAAGTGGGACGTTTCTGCCCTTGACTGCATGTTAGGATGCTCCTGGGATAAGGCAGGACCTCTTCTTGTTTTGCTGCTGCTGCTGCTGACCTTGTGTGGTGGTTATTTTGTTCTGCTACTCATTGCTGCTGAGAGACGTTCTGTGATTGGGCGTGACTGTGCCACCCACCTTATCTTGGAGAAAGCCCCCCTCCCCCACAATTGAAGTGCAGCACATCAGTTTCAAGGCCTGCTGCAGGCTGCTTGCAGGGATGTAACTGCCTGTTGTCCTTTTCCATGGCAGAAGCTTGCAGCTTTCTTTCCACGCACTGGCCCACTGGGCCCTGTCACATCAGAGCTAGTCAGACACACTGTCACACGTATTATGTACTCAGAACTTGGTAAAAACAAATTCCACTCAATTTAACTGTGTTACATTGGAACGCCATTTCTCCTGACCTAGAGTAAAAGTGTATTCATGAATCTGTTGATTTGAATCTATTGTAGGAACAACACAAACTAAATATTCCTCATATTAATTCAAGAATCTAATGACTCACATAACATCCCCAGCGGTAAAGAGGGCAAGAAATTTTTCTCAAGTCAGCTATATGATTTTTTTTATTAAATCATAAACACATAGATCATGTATACATTAATACATTTATGGGTACAATGTGCTGATTTCTTATAGAATTAAGAATGCTTACAGTACACTGGTTAATATAGATCTCATCTCGTTTACTTAATTATTGTGTTAAGACATTTATACTCTGTATTTAATAAATCCGACATGTACCCTTGCAGTAAGCACCACAGGTGTGATCCCACCATTCACCCTCTTTCCATCTGACCTCCCCCCTCCTCCCGTCTTCATCCTGGGCCATAGTTGTGATCTATTCTTCACATGAAAGTGTGAGTGATAGTAAATTGGTTTCATAATAGTACTGAGTACACTGGATATCTTTTCTTCCATTCCTGAGATACTTTACTAAGTAGGATATGTTCCAGCTCCATCCATGTAAACGTAAAGCAGGTAAAGTCTCCATCTTTTTTAAGGCTGCATAATATTCCATGGTATACATATACCACAATTTATTAATCCATTCATGGGTTGATGGGCTCTTGGGCTTCTTCCATGACCTGGCTATTATGAATTAAGCTGCAATGAACAATCTGGTGAAAATATCTTTGTTATAAAGTAATTTTTGGTCTTTTGAATACACAACGAGTAGAGGAATTGCAGGATCAAACATTGCAATTAACTTCACCAAGGTTAATATGAGGCAGAAAACATGATTTTGTTTTTAAGCTGAATCATGTGAGTTTTATTACTATTACAATAGTAATATACACATATGTATACATACTCACATACATATACATGCAAATATGAAAAAAAATTACATCTATTCTGTTCTTCATTCCCCATAGCAGTTAATATATGTTGAGTAACATTTTCTATTGCCGAATAATAAACTATCCCAAACCTTGGGGGCTTAAAATGACGACAATTATTTCTCATCATTTTGTGAGTTGACCAAGCATTTCTCCTGTGTGTGAGACAGTTGAAATACCCCAAATGGTGTCATTCACATGGCTGTCAGTTAGAGGGCTGGCTGGGAGCTCTTCTGTGGGCTGTTGACGGGGACCTTATTTCTCCTTGAGACACGGAAATCGGCTGCTTGGGCTTCATTGCAGCATGGTAGTCCAAGGGTGGTCAGACGTCTTACGTGGCAGCTGACTTGTAAAACTAGAAACGCAGAAGCTTCTAGGATGTGTCAGATCTTCAGTAGGAGGCATCACTTTGAGCAGGATTACTTCTGCCACAAGTTATCAGTTAAAGTAGGTCACGGGGCCAGCCCAGTTTTAATCACAAGCATGAATATTGGGAGGTGGGTGGGGGGCTACTGAGGGGCCACTGAGATAAACATATCTTCACAAATTGAAGATCCCATTTAAATTTGTGAAGTGTATGGAGATAGAGAGATAAATACAGACATAGGTACAGACACAGATCTATGTGTATATTTCTTTATTTTGTAAAGATCACATTTAAGTATGTGCTAAATATTTGAGACTTGTTCTTATTTGAGAATGAAGGATTAAAGTATTGACAAATAATAGTATTTCAAAGGAAAAGAAAAATTTGGAGATCATCTAGTTAAGTTTTCTTCTTGGTAGATGACAGAATGAACTTACCACTCAGCACTAACTCTATTAGACCAAATTTCATTTTCTTAGTTTTCATGACAGTATTAATATTAACCATTTTGCTTCAACTGAGTTGTTCTGACATCATAGAAATTGAGCTGTAAATAATTTTAATGCCCCCATCAGGAAGTATATTCACAATCTGACCATTTCTTTGGGATTTTGCTAATGATTTTACATCTAAATTGGAGTTAACTGCAAATGAAAACTCTGATTCCGGAGGCAACAGATCAGATGTGGCTTTGCTTAACTGAGCAAGAAAAAAAATAGATATTTAAAAAAATCTCCCATGACTTCAATTCATTTAGAAATTTTGGTTTCATTTACTGTGTTGGATGTAAATATAAATGTTGTCTTGTAAGTTAATCTTCAAACTACTTATTTAATTTATATTATTTATTGCCTATAAATATTTCAACCTGTCTTCTGTTAGTGATCCCTAATGTGCTAGATAGTTTATGAAATTAAGAAGAAAAAAGTATTTGTCTAACAATAGGAGATTAGTTACATTAACTATGGAACATTCACACGATGTGCCACACAGATATTATAACAGATGTTATGGGGGAATAATTAATGCCAAAGAGAAATGCTCATGATAAGTATCTAAATGAAAAAAGGAGTGCTGGGGGCAGTGTGGACTGGACAGGAGCATGTTTGGAAAAATAATCCTTGTGTACGGCACAAAAATGAAAGGATGTAACCAATATGTTAGTAAGCTTGTTGTTGGTACCTAGGCCAGTGGCAATTATTTTTCTGTATTTCTCAAAGGTCTTACAAGTAACAGCATTATGTTGTCAGTAAGACAAAGAAATACATAGTCATGTTTGTGTGTCTGTCTCTCTCTGTACTTAGTGGTCATGTTTGTTTGGCCATCTCTTTATTAATTTTTTCCCCAACTTTCCATTGTCCTATATTTACAACTGTTGCAAGTATTTATAAAGGTGGAAGTGGTCACATAAAAATGCTTATGTTTCCAAGGATATATACCGCAAGCCGTAAACATCCTAGCACAATGCATTTCGTGAAAATCACCCTGAAAGACAAAGGAGGAGACAGATCTGAGGCCATTGGTAGCTTGTCCACCATGAGGGTATGGGCGTATGCAGACCCCACCTGAACCTGATCCTTGCCTACCGCATCCATATCATCAGAGCATAATGCCATTTGATCCCAAGCTATCTTTGATCAATGTTTAATGATCAGAGTTTATGTAGAAATCAAAGGCATCATGAAACAGCAGATATTTATAGCTTATGGCCAATTGAGGTTCTGCAAAACAGCTTTTTCCACGGCGTGATACAGTTCAATTGATGCCATTGGCATTCCACAGCACACAGAAACATATCAAAGACATTTGTTATGCTTTGAGCATGAAAGTGAAGTAAAACACAGATAATTTGAGAAACTAGAAAACTTATCAGGGCTGGGATCCACGGGCTGCCTGTCAGTTGGCAGACACAGTGTCAGCGAGCACTTGACAGGACAGTGCATGCATGCAAATGCGGGCTGTGCGTGGCCACGGCAGGTTTTCCTCCAACTGGAGGATGTTGCTATTCAAGGGGGCTGATGAATGAAACCAGAATTGCATCAACTGCAGCGGAAAGGCGGACGGGAGCAGGAGACAGCTGCGCGGGTGACCGCTTTATAAGTAGAAGCTATCAGTCAGAAGGCGTGAAAGGCCCAAATCCAGGGAAACCAAGATCCCACCCCCTTGATACCAATCCTAATAGAGTGCCAGTCACTGATGCAAATGTGGGGCCTAGCTGTGTGATGACAGGCTCTGCCTGGCCTGCAGAATTAACTCAGCAGAAATTGTCCCTTACTCTGCTTTATAGACAATCAATGCTCACAACTCATCTGAGAATGTCTTTATGCAACAAAGGTTGTTGCCATCATATCTTGGCATTGTTTTGACTTGTTTAGGGCATCTTTTCAGGTGCTAGAGCAGAGATGTTTCTGGACCTCTCCAACTAGCTACTGAGCTCAAGGGCAGGGATTGAACCTTTGGCTTGTAGAAGCCTGTTTCTGAGGAGATAGAGCGCAGGAGTTAAGAGCATGTCTTCTAGAGCCAAATTGTCTGAACTCAGATCTCTAGTCTGCCTCTTAGTCTCTGAGACCTCAGTTTTCTCATCTGTAAAATAGGTTGAAGAGCTCCAAAGACTGAAGTCTAGAACAGCATTGCCCAATAGAAATATTAGGTGAACCACATATGTAATTTCTTTTGTAGCTACATTTAAAGGTAAAGAAAATAAATAATATTTCACCTAGCTCAGTATGTCCAAAATATTATTTAGACTTGTAATCAATATTAAGATGTTGTTAATGAATTTTTTTTTTTTTTTTTTTTTTTTTGTATTATGCCTTCAAAATCCAGGGAACGTTCTATACTTTTGTTGGGTTTTTTTTTTTTGCAGTTTTTGGCTGGGGCCGGGTTTGAATATACCACCTCCGATATACGGGGCCAGCACCCTACTCCTTTGAGCCACAGGCACCACCTGGAATATTCAATACTTATGGCACTGTGAACTCAGGGCAGCCACGTTTCACGTACCAGTAGCCAGATGAAGGTAATATCAATATCTTCATCTTGAACCTTGAATCTCTAAAGCACAGAAAACTTAACACTATTTATGGATAACCTAGAATTTTTGGAAACTAACTTGTTTTAAGATGTTCCATAGATCTAACTGATTACATATCACTGAGATTTATTGCTGACAAGCAAAAGATTTCCTCTGCCAGTAAAATAAAGAAACATTCTCTCCAAAAAAAAAAAAAAAAAAGGAAAGAAAGAAAAGAAAAGAAAAGAAAAACCTAAAACAAGCCCTCTAATGCTTATGGTTTCTCAAATTCTATCCATCTTAATCAAAACTACCTGTGTGAGATAATAGGCCAATTATTTTTAAAGCTCTTTAAAGTAATTTAGTAGACAAATGTACATGTGGATCTACAAGTGGGATACAAAAAGAACTTGGTTTTCACCACAGATAAATTATTAATCACTATGGAATGTTAAATTCCAGAGACCCAAGTGGAATCTCCAGAAAGAACCACCTCCTTACCTCACAATGACTCATATTCATCACCATTAGTAGCGTTAATACCAATAAAAATAAATACACGAGTGTGAGAACATTAATAACAGTAATCCTGTCATCTTTGAAAATTACAAGACCCAGTTACTTTGCACAGTGGGATGCAGATATTATAGAGAAAATAATTAAAATATTAATTACGTATTTGGTGGAGCATTGCCTATCATTCTTACACTGCCATTATTGCTGTTATGTTGCCAAATATTGCTTTATGCAGATTTCGCTTTATGGAGCCTTTATGAGAAATAAAATCTTTTATAATTTTTCATATTCACTCTATTAAGCAAGCTCTCTGGGACATTAATGTATGATACATCAGGTGGAAACTATCAGATGTGGCAAGAAGGAACTACATTAACCTGGCTTTGCTGTGGGCCTAAAATCATTAGTCTGCAATGTTGAGCGTGTAGCTCGTGTCCTTGAGTCAAACGGATGCCTGCCTGGAAAATATGTGGAACATCCATTTTAGGCATGCACTTGGCTAAGTTAATCATCGGTAAACATTTACATAAAGGAGGAAAGTATCGCAGATTCAGTTTCCGTGGCAGTCACACACAGGGCAGCTGATTTCTGACATGACAGGTTTCTCTGTGCTTGAAGCTGTTACGAGCAAAGGGAAAATTGTGATGGACGATACTACGGACAATATGGGTTAGGTCCATGACAATCGTATTCTGAGTTCCCCACTTCTCCTCTGGTAAAAGACAAAGCAGGCTTCTTGTTATGACTTAATGACTGAAACCAGAGAGATAGGAAGGAAGCAGTGACATCTGGAAAGACAAGTCTGGTTTATTCTCAAGGGAGGCTGGGACTTTGTTTGTTAGCTGCCTGTGGCCATCCAGGAGCAGGGGCTCGCACCCGTAATCCCAGCACTTTGGGAGGTTGAGGCGGGAGGATTGCTTGAGCCCAGGTGTCTGAGGGTGCAGTGTTGCAGTGAGCTCTGATGAAGTCACCACACTCTACCCTGAGCAGCAGAGTGAGACCTGATTTCAAAAATAAATAAATAAGTAAATAAATAGCCTGTTATATTGATGGCCCCCAATTAAAAAAAAAACAAAAACACAAATGAATACATAACTAAATGAGACAGCCCATGAGGAAAGAATCATTCTTGTGTAGGGACTTCAGAGTAGAGATGCTCAGGTTTAAACCTGATTCTTGCTGTCTAATGTGCAGAGAGGGACATGTCAGTTCACTTTGAACCCTTTTTCTTATTTGTAAAATGGAAATCCTAACTGTTGCACCCAATTGGAAGAGCTCTTTCACAGTCTCACTATTTGTAGTTAATAATTTTATACGGAAAGTCAACTCATTTTTGATTGGGTGAGGTGACTCATGCCTGTAACCTCAGAACTTTGGGAGGCAAAAGTGAGAGGTTTGCTTGAGGCCAGGAGTTCGAGACTAGCCTGAGCAACATAGCAAGGCCAGGACTCTACAAAAAATTTATTTAAATGTAGAGGTATATGGTACACCTCCTGAGTAAAGGTCTAAACAACAATTCAGACACTTCCTAAGAAATGCAAACCAGGGAACCCAATAGTATGCACACTGATATTAATCTAAAGTAGAAAAAAAAAAAAAAAAGAAAGAAAGAAAACCACACAAAAATTAAAAAAAAAAAATTTATCCTGGCGTGGGAGCTGAGTCCCTAGCTACTCAGAAGGCAAGGCAGGAGTATTGTTTGAACCCAGGAGACTGAGTTTGCACTCTTGCCTAGCAAACAGAGTGAGATCTTCTCTTTAAAAAAAAAGTCAACCCTTTTCATTATCTGAATGTACATTACACAACTGGTTAATTTAGGAAGCTATGTGAGAATTGAATAAAATGATATAAGTAAGACCTTGGCACAAGATGTTTCTAAGACATTAGTTTTAATTTTCAGTTATTATAGTTGAAGAGATTTCTTCTGTTTACATTATTTATATGTTTTCTAAATTGTATTTAATTGATATGTGCTAATCAAATTAACAGTAATTTGATTCATTTCTAAGGAAGCCTAGAAATATCTTTTCAAACAAAATAATTGGGAAGAAATATTTTCATTTCTTGGATTACTCCTAAGCCTATACTTCTGATTTTCTTCTTTTTCATATTTGACTGTTGGAAACATAATAGAAATTTTAAAAAATGACAGTGAAGGGATTGAAATTCAGAGTAAATTTCACTCATTTTCAAGTCAGATATGTTCAGAGAAAAGATGTAATTAGAAATATTCGTGATCATCTTTGGGTTTAAATTTAGGGCTCTTTTTCCCCCTGAATTTTAGATATTTGAAATTTTTTTTAACAAATCTCAAAATAGTGTTACCTGATTTCTTAAGGTGTGGAGCATTCTGAAAGCAATCACTCTTTTTCAACAATTTAGAAAACTGGTCATTTCACTGGAAACACAGTCCCAGGTCAATTAAATCTTTGACTTCATTGGCGTGTCGGATGAGTCTCTTTCTATAAAATCTGTTTTTGCAAGTGGGAGAGAAGTTCATGTACAGCCAGGGTTTTTCCCCTTCAGTTGCAGCCTTGGTTTAGATGGGCAAAGCTGCTGACCTGAGTTTGTTTGTCTGAAATCTTTGTATCTAAAGCTACGTAGTAAGGAGAGCTGGTTCTGATTAACCTATATGGCGAGTCCAATGTAAATGCTATTAAAAACTCATTGAATGGTATAGGAACTGATTACTTACCCAGGGAGTTCTAAGTAAATCGAAGCAAATTGCCTGAGATTTAATTTAACAAACACTTACTAAGCATCTGCTCTGCTCACAGAGCTGTGCTTGGAGCTGTGGGAGATGCAAAGATGAACAGAGGCAGGCTGCCCTCCAGGAGCTCATGTTCTGGTCTGTCTGCCCTCCCTGGAATGAGCCTGTACCTTCAGCTGGTGGCTGGAGAACATTCTACTGATCAAAACTTGGGACAGACTATTGGGACAGATTTGTGGTGTGGTGGCACACTGCTTCTGACATGTGCAGACAGCTGTAATAAATGCCAGAATGACTTTGGAAGAAGAGAGAATGTCTCTATCCTAACTGCGTGTAGCAGGAGGGGTTTTCTGGGAGACATGGACCTTAAAAGCATACTAGGTCTTCAATCAACAGATATTTGAGAGAAAGTCTTTCTGGGCAAGGGAAGCCTGATTTGAATAAGTTTAAAAAACCAGCAATAATGAAGTGCTTACTTGGTGCCAGGCATTATTCTAGGCCCATTATGGTAATTACTATGAAGGGGCTCCTGGAAAATCTTGGAGAAAGTCATCCCCTCTTTAATAAGTCCGTGGGGCAGCTAAGAGGGTATCAGAATTTTCTTCAGGTTTGAGTACAATTAGCACTAAATCTATGCAGGTAGGAATCTAAGGAGTTTAATTAAAATTATGTAAAGAGGAATGGTTAGCAGACCCAATTTTTCTCACCCCAACCTTGTGCATAGGTGGGGGTGTTTATCCCCATTTTAAAGACGAGGAAAGTGATGCACAGATTGGTGAAGTAAGTGACTGTCCTCTGGTCCCCAGCTAGGACATGGAGGAATGAAGATTCTAACTTTTGCCTTATCACATTTGCTGTGCTGCTCCTCAGAACCCTGACATAGGAAAATTCAGTGTGTATTCAAATGTCTGTCCCCTTATTGGGAGGGTTGGATGACAGTTTCCTGGAAATGTGTTAAGTGATACGGTTTTCAGAGAAAGTAGGGGACAGATGCGAAGGTTATTCATTCTCTGGAAAATGGGACTCATGAGAGGTTATGCACAGATGAAGTTGGTGTCATTGGCTGAGTTTGGATTGTAACAGAGGAGAAGAATATTGGAAGAATATTGGAAGGGCAACTCGTAGTCACTTGCAGTAATCCCGGTGAGAGATGAATAAAGAGGGAGCTCAGACCTGTGGCAGTGTAGGTAGGAAAAGGGGTCCAGGAAAGAAACCCAGAGAAGACAGAGTGTTATGCTAAGGCAGAAACATTAACTTACCCCACAAAATGTCCTTGGACTTGCTGTCTAGATGGGTGTAAAACCTGCAGTGGACCCAATGGGCCCCAAACCAGCAGCTCCATGCCCTGCATCTCAGATGAAATGCTTGGTCTAAGACTGGGCCCTTTGTCGCGTAGTCTGAAGCAACTCGCAGAACATTGGTATCAACAGTATTGATCATCTCCTTGTCAGCACCATGGTGCTGACTACTTGAGAGTCTGGCCTGCTTGTGGTACTTCTGAATTATAGTCAATGGCTCATGAAAACAGGAAAGAGAGAGAGAGAGTTAGAGCAAGAGAGTTTTACTCTAGTTCTTTAAAATTTTAGATTTTATGGCCCCTAAAGTTATTTGGTAATTCTAAGATCTTAATGTTTCCCCAATCTTGTGTTTAGATTAATATCCAATTGGTAAACAATCTGAAGCACATTTCTTCACATGTCTTTCCTTCAATGTAAAATAGATTATCTAATGATATAACATTCTGTTTTCACATCATTTTCACTCTTAAAAATGGCAAATACATCCAAAAGAAATCAAACATGAGAATGTATCTTCACTTCTACCCAGTGGAGCAGAGGTTTTAGGCCTGGGTAAGGCTACTAGGTTAAGGAGTCGTTCTGCCACAATCACTTAAAATGGGAACTTACACAGATACATTTTGATATTGCTATTATTCCAACAAGACTTTAAAACTGAATTTTTGAAACAGTAGCTATTTGAAACGAGACCGCTGAGAAAGGAAGAGGATGGGAAGGAAACAATTGTGGGGAGTCTCGAATCCCAGTTTCCCAAGTGCTCTCCTAAGGCAATGCTGCCGTCACAGATCTTGAATTATTCAGACCTGTGCCTTGGAGCAACAAGGCTTTAGTATGCTGAAGATGCTGTTGAAGGCTTCTGGGGTCACTGCAGATATTAAAAATTGGTACCGAGGCTCTAGACTACTAATCAGCCAATGGCAGAAGGACTCAGACACACCGTGGAATTCCTAATAATTCCAGTAGGGTCTGGTCAACGGCGTTTTTAAATACAGAAGCAACACATCCACATCTAGTTATTGATACATTGGTACGGAAAAATTCTCTAGTGCCCATCTCAAGTTTCTGTAAGTCAGGAGGAAACGGAGTTTGGTGTGCCGGAGAAAGCATTCTAATGGCTAACCTGATGTAAAGTAACCCCTACCGTGAAGTTATAATTACAATTTTGTCAAGAGAGTAGGGAAGTCAAAGTTTCACAGGGGGCGAGGGGGAACCTATTTACGAAAAAATATCATGCTTTTCATTTGATAGAAAAGTAATTATTGCAAAGGGACTCCTGGAAGATCTTGGAGACAGTCACCCCCTCTTTAATAAGTCCTTGTGGCAGCTAAGTGGGGATCAGGAGTATTCTTTATCAGGTTTGCATTCAAGTAGCACTAAATCTATGCAGGTAGGAATTAAATAGTATCTGAGTTTAATTAAAATTATAAAAAAGGAGAAGAATGGTTGGTAGACTGCTCGACTGCATTTTAACCAGTAACCTCAGACCCTAATTAGAAACGCTTTTCATATCTTCCCCGTGCAAGGGCTTAATCTGACGTGAGTCTGTGAGCGAGGGCTTGGGGACCGGTGTTAATTCCGCATTCCATCTCAGTACGTATGAAGGCGAGCGGCGCTGATTGACCGCACGGAAGCACAGCTCCCATGACCTTGCAGGGATTTTCATGTGAGGTGTTAATTGAGAGGGTGGGTTAATCTTTGAGCATCATTGTCCCCAAGCTCTGGGCAAAGTTTGTGCTTCGTTTCCTTACTCAACAGTACATTTGATCTCTACCTCGTCCCTCCACGGCAGTCTCATAAGCCCACCACAAACTCTCTCTTGATAAATTTGTTGGGGGAAGATAAGCTCTTGCCCTCTTGTTTGATTTCATGAGCTTGTTTTTGTGCCCCGCTCAAAAGGGAGAGGAGCGTCCGGCCGAATTATATTCAAGTCCTACTTACGGCCAGATAAATGCACACACAGTAAAGATCTCAGCTGCTTCTTCTTGCTCCTTTCTGCTGCCCCTCCCTTTCCTTGCAATCTCTCAGGAAAGAAAAGACTCTTTTGCAGGGAGGTGCACAGCATCAAACACTCAGAGTGAGCAGGAGGCAAATCTGAAGGCAAGATATCAATGGTGTTCCATCTGATTGCAGTAAAAATGTTAATTTTTTTATTCCTCCAGTGCAGAGAGCCCAAAATAATCAAAAAAGCAAGGACACATTATGGGAGATGGGGGTACTTTTGCAATAATAATATATACACATGCATACACATGGGGGAGTATTTGTATAGCACTTGTGTAATGTGCCAAAAGATTTCCTTTTGCTTTTTAAAAATAAATAATGAATGACTTTTTTTCATGTGTTATTGTATAGGCCTGTCATTTCTATCATAAGGAGTTAATTTTTACTCAAGGAAGGCTTAATGTGTACTGGCTGACCTTAATGATGACTCCCAAGTGAGCAGGAAGGTAGTTAAAAGAAGCAGACCTATTGGTGTTCACACAGGAAACACAGGGAAATGACAGTGATTTAAAAAAAGATTATACAGAAGCACAAATGTTAGCTGTCCTTGACATGCAATGCATTTCTCTGATTTGTTTCATTACGGCGAGTTTAATTACAATGCTTCAAGACCCTTTTTAGTGCCATCACTGAAATGCTGAGAGAACTCAGTGCAACCGTGGGCAGCCATAGTCCCCGCCTGAGGGAGCTGCGGGAAGAGGCGGGGGCTTGTCACACAATGGGTCACTGTGCCTTGCCAGTGGTAGGCTTCTTCTGTTGCCTCCTCTGCTCAGTAAGGCAGGGGTGCGGAGAGGCAGAGGGAGGCGGAGCTGCTGGTGCAGACAGACTGTCAGTTAACCTGGACGTCACCAGAATAAGGGGTAGCTACCTCGCCAGCAGGAATGAGGGGCCCTCCTCCCCATCTCCTGCCCGCACTGTCCCCCTTTTCTAGCCTATTATTTTGAACAGCCTAATTAATTAATATGAGACAAAAATTCTGTTATTGAATTGAATGTATTTCAAAGAATATTGATAAAAACATTCATCCTCATCCTCATACTAATAAGTTAATGCCTTTAACATTTAAAGACATTTCATGGTTCTGATTATAAAACTAACCTTTGGCCGGAATGGTTCGAGTCTTTTTTGCACACACTGACTGATCTCATATGCTGAAATCTAATCATTTTCTAAAGGAATTCCTGGATATTCAGATTCCTCCAAATTGTACAGTTTTAGTAGCTGGAGAAAACTCTTTCTGATCTTCCAAACATGTTATGTACTTATTCTACTTGTTGTCTTGAGTGAGAAGTCTTTTCCTTTTAAATCTGTTGGTTCTTCAAAGAGATTTTTTTTTTTCCCTTACTAAGTTTTTGACTGGTTTGCAAACTTGGACACGTGTACACAGATAGGTGTTTAATTCTAGACACACCATCTCAAGACGTTTTGGTTTTGACCATTTGTCCGGCATTTGCCTTGAAAGAAATGTAAACGTGAAGGCTTCGATGGTGTTCCAGTCAGCTTCCTCACCTTTAGGCCTGGGCTCCGGATAAGCGAGGCAACACAGCGGGGAAAGGCCTTATGGCATTCATTCACCGCCCCTGGTACTCAGCTTAATTAGGCCACTACAGCGCCATCCAATATCGGGCTGCTGCTGCTGCTGAATTCTGAGCCCAGATTTGAAATTAAAGTTTCTTCTTCTTGAAGGAGAAGGTTTCAGGAGCCAGGCAAACAGCCTCTGCCTGCACAAAAGGGATTAAGAGGTAGGGCCAAGAGTGGAGGGAAATTGAGGATATGACAGAGGCCACGGTGAGTTCAAACAAAATTTGGCCTGCAGAATGCAAGAAAAATCCCCTGGTGACAGGTGCTGTCTTGTGGGTCATTCTGCCACTCTGCCTCCTGCCACATTTTATAACAAGAACAGATAAAGGAGAACTAGACGCTTAGAGCCCTAGGACTGTAAAAGCAATTCAGAGATGTGAGTCCAGTTGGTTCTCGGCTTTTCTCAATCTTGGAAGCATCAATATTTGCTTCCCATCTTCGAGTGCTATTAAGAAATTAAAAGGCATGTATCGAAGGAGAAAGATACAGATTAGTAGCTAAAAATTTATCTTTCAAGTACAGAATATCATTTCTAAACATTCTGAAATGTTTTCTTTTTTTTTTTTTTCTTTTTTTTTTTCTTTTTAGGTAGAATCTCATTCTGTTGCCCAGGGTTGAGTACTTGGTATCAGCTCATGCAAAATCAAACTCCTGGGCTTGGACTCTTCCCGCTCGCAAAGGAATCCTCCTGTCTCAGCCTCCCAAGCAGCTTGGACTATAGGTGCCTGCCACAACACTTGGCTAATTTTTCTATTTTTAGTAGAAATGTGGTCTGACTCTTGCTCAGGCTGGTTTCAATCTCCTGACCTCAAGTGATCCTCCCACCTTGGCCTCCCAGAGCTCTCAGATTGTAGGAGCAAGTCACCATGCCAGTCCCCAAAGTTTACCTTTTGAGAAACATCAGCAATGTTAGGTTATTGCTTAGGCAAGACCCAGACCTAGAACTACTTCAGTTAAAATGTGTCAATTCCAAGGAATGTGTTACTAACTTCTAGAAGCACATTAAGTTTAGGTTGAGATTCTGTTCAGGAAATTTCTTTGAGATAATTACCTTTGAATTGTCCCCCATGCACTTCATAGGTTCACTAAAATCAAGACCTCGGTTTTTCCTCTTGAATTAGACAGTTTAATAATAAAGAAAACCCCAAGTGACTAAAAGGTTGGCATCAAGGATAGAGATTATGGTTCGATTTTTAAATTCAAAGATTTCCCACCATTTGATAGGTTATCACACTCTTTAAACAGGCAAGAAGAGGCATATTTCATTGGAGGATAGAGAAGGACAAAGTGCTCTAGGACTAGACCCAACGTCTATGATGCAGATGCTAAAATGAGCTTTTTGCTTAATAGTAAAATATTTTCCTCAAAATAAAATTACTTAAAAAAAATCTCTACAACATGTTGGTAGAGGCTCAATCTGTATAGTGTACCACTTAATATAATTTTACTAGATATAACATAACTTTGTCTTTACACATGTATATCTAACGTATCTCGTTATTTTATAGACAATTGCATTTGGACTGTAAATTTCATGGCCAAGTATTTAAATATCCAATAGGGTCTATGTTTGTAGTTTCATGGATTTCAAAGGATAATTAACTTAATGATGAGCTGCTGTGAGCCTTTATAGTGGCTTAGTTCAGAGGCAAATTGCTAAGTATCTTTGGGTTTGGATTCATAGCGCCAGCCTTCCGTTTGGTGGGTTCTAGGCCATTATAGGATTCACGGATCCACTGGGACTTAGTGGCCACTCTTGACAAAGGGATTATGCTGAATCATTGTATGCTCCTCAGCAAAATATTTTGGTACTTTTCAAGGACCCCAGATTTCCTGCTGCATGTAATTTATGAAGCAGAACATGAATATTGTTTTCAAATTCTTCGTGGGAAATTTTGCTGTCTTAAAAAGAAACCATGAGAATTTTATTGAAAGGTCACAAAAACAGGCTACTACATGTAGTAACGGTGATCCTTTCCTTGTGTCTTGGTCTTCCCCGTTTCATTCCCCCCAACCATGAGAGGAATATTTAACAGAGCAAGAGAGGCCGTGTGTTCCATTATGAACCAGCTTTGTCATCCCAGCCCAGGGTTTTTATCCGAGCATGAAGAATCTGGCTTTGCAGGATAAGGGTGTCAGCTCTCACCACGAATTTCAGCATCAGGCTGGGGGCTTCTGCTCCGATCCGGCCTCTGCCCTTTCATCTTTTCCACCTTCCCACCAACTCCCCCAAAACAGCTCTTCGAAAGACAGGAGTCAGCCCCTGAAAAGCATACCAGGCATTTTAAAACACAACCCTGACATTTCCTCAGTATTTCCACAGCTAGGACTCTTCCCGCTCGCAACCTTCTCCCCCCGGCCCCCTTCAATCAAATAAGGCACCCGCTCTCTCATGCTACCGCGAAGAAGGAAGGAAAAAAAGTTGGCAATTTAATTCAAACAAAAGAAGCTTGAAATCTATAAGCACAGCAACTCCGAGGCTTCTGGCAAATAGAATTCTAATTAGTATGCTGCTATTTTTCTTTTAGACAGATGAGCGATGCCCCCTATTGACTCTAGCAGGCAGGCTGGTGAGGGGAAAAAAAAAAATAAAAGGGTGGGGGGCGGCGGGGGCTAGCCAGCAAACACTGCAGATTGCAAATTATATTGCAAACCTTGCCAAGTCCCGGCTCTTGGCATCAGATTTTTAATGACACCCTGGAAAAGGGAAAAAGAAGCCCTCAGCTAAGGGATAAAAATGAAGGGTTTTACACTGTGATAAGTCTTCACTTAAAACCCACATGGCCAAGTGCACATTAGGGTTTTAAAATATTCATAGATGGAAGTGAAAATGAGGATATGAGGAAGTACATTTGTTGCTTGGTCAATTGACAACTCATTCTGCATGTTAATACGAAGTGATGATGATCTAATTTTAAAGGGATAGCCTTTTTTTTTTTTTTTTAATCAATGTGACTTCTGATTGCTCTGAGACTAAGGGCAAGATATCACAGCAACGGCTAGTGACGACTCGGACTCTGCTTTCTTCTGATGTGGACCTGGGACTAACCACTTCTTTGGTCAAGTGTTCAGGGAGCTCTGAAACCATGCTTCCCTTGCTGTGCAATCTCTCTGATGTAACTTGACTGAGGACTTTGATTTGTTCCTCCCCTTTTCCCTTCTGCAGTGCTGGAGGCCCTTCAAAGTTGTAGAATTTCATACACAAATAGATCATCATAGGCAGACAGGTCATCCCTTTTAAATTAGGCCACCTTCTGTCCTCAGGAACCTTTTTATTTGGCATGACACGTTCCCATGTTGAAGGTCTGAGAAGCACCAAGAAAAAGAAAAAATGGTTAAAGGGGCAAAACGTTAGCTGAGCAAAGATCTTACCATAGTCTAAATAATAAGAATCTCATAAAATTGTTTTAATTGATAATCCTGATCACACAGTCTAAAACATCCATGCCCAGGCCAGCTTGTAGCTGTATGGGTGGAGGAAGTTACAAACCTATTCTAGTGGTTTCTTTGCACAAGTTTAAACTGCTTTGTATCTTTTTAGAACAACACCGGAGGTTCAGAAAAAGCATTTTAAAATTCCTAAGAACAGTTTTGACTTTTCTACTTGAAAATACTGTGCTGTTCATGACTTATTCACATGCTTACTTCCATGTTCGGTGTGATTGTTGAGCACGTAAAGTAGGTTCCATTTCCAATGAAAAAGAGAGGAAAGCCTTCAAAAACCAAGTGAGAAGTTGCGAGACACAGGGCTGAGCCTTGGCCCACACAGAACTCCAAACAATGAAGTCAGGAAAGTGGAAGGAGGTCATGTATATTTCTCACACTACCTTAAAAGTTGACCTAGGGTGAGTTTAGGATAGCAAGAGGCACCAGCTAACCAAGTGAACTTTAATTCCCCCCCTAAAATTACTTTTTCAAGAAGAAATCGTACCCCAAATTGTAGGGAAAGCTTTTGTCACTCCAAAAATAGATAACACACACAGGGAAGGCTTTCACTGTTGTCACTAGAATTAAGGATTTCTTTGGGAAAATATAGGAAGAATGACACTGGGTCCTGCAGTGCAATCGGAACTCTACTTAGGTAAAAGAAACTTTCGTTGAGAAAGTAGATTTTTTTTGATATATGTAAGCTTATTTAAAAACATTCTCTTCAAAGCAAACTGTTCTAAGGTCACCAAGGAATAGTTCAGAAATACGCAGAAAAAAAAAATTCCTTTTTAAAAAATAGCTTACCGGCAAAATAGTTACTGCTGAAATCCTGTTGTATGAGATTGTTGTAATACCAGGAAGTTCAGGAGCACTGTCAGTAGCTGCTGGGACTCACCCACCGTTCAGAGACCCACCTTTCAATGCTTTCTCTACCAAATATATGTAAATGGTTCACTTTGATTCCTTGGTGACCAGGTCAGTATTTTTAAGGAGGGTGTTTCATATATTCAGAAGGGGAGAGCTGAGACTGGCCAAGCCTCATGAGACAGAACACAGTTTGGTGGCTTTTCATGATGGTGTCCAGATAGGAGAGCCAAGTGCTCCTTTTGAGAGAGATCCTGCCATTGAGGAAAAGGGGCAATGTCCTATCAATTATCAAAACTTGCAATTACCCTGACAGAGCTGCTTTTCAGTAAAAAAACTTTCTCCGCCACCTCCCCTCCTCTCCCACCCCCAATCTCACATACTGGTTGAATTTCGTTTGCAGGTGAAAAGAGGTGAGCAACAATTTTAGCATCCAATGGCTTAAAGGAGTTCAAATGACCAGTGAAGTCATATTAACTTGTCAAATTGACCGGTATTTTCTGTCGTTGAAACATTAGAATGAATAGCTCCAGACAATAAAATTGTTTCAATTATACTGCATTAGGCCTGGGCGCAAGGAAGTAAAAATGCAGAAGGCAAAAGGGGACGCCACAGTCCACGTGTGCCGGGTGCTGACAGGAGAAATCCACTGGCAACCACCCAAATGCCTACCTGTGAGGGGGACGGGGAGGGGCGTGTTTGTAAATGACTTTCTATTAGGGAAGGCGGGCAAATACATCTACACCAGTCCAAAAAAAGAATGCGACTGTTTATTGTTGTAATATTGGCTATGGATATGAACTAGATTAAATGAAATTATCCCAAGTTATTAAAGTCACAGTAAATTGGCGCTAATTATACTAATTGAGTATTAATTGAGATTTCTTTCATAAATAGCAAGGAGGGGAGGTAAAAAGGAGCAGTTTTTGCAGTCCAAAATGAATACAGTTCTGTTCACCCTTCTGTTTGCACCAGAAGAGGTATTGATCCTATGCAACCCCCCTACTTCGCTTCTCCTAAGAGGGAAGCTGCCTGCAGGAGAGAAGACGGAAGCGGGTGTGGATCCCTGCACTCTCGCAGGCTGCTGCGGAGGGACGCCAACTCAGACGCTACTCGTGGGGTGGGATGGCACATCGATGCGTGTGCACATGTGTGAGTGTGTGGCATTGCCCAGACTTCTAGATTTGGACCAACAGGGCACTGGGACATGCTCATCATCTGCCAAGATTGACTTTTCTACTCAAGCAATACTGAGGGGGATGGGTTTTTGATATCATGTCTTCTTATTGTAGTGAAGAGCCAACATGTATTTAAGAGATTTTTGCATTTTTATAATGACCCTTTCTTCCACATCAGGGAAGTGTCCTCATAAGAAGACACATCCTTAACTGCATGCTTAATTTTATTCCTCTTGAGCTGGAATCACTGCAGTTTTCTTAATAGTCATGAGGCCATCCTCTGGCCTAGTTTGGTGTGCTGTGTCCTGACTATAGAATTACCCTGGGATTTGATTGTAGCATAAATACGCAGCGAATCACTCTATGTGTGCAGTTTTTTAATCGCACATAATGTATATTATGGAAAAACCCAGAGTTCACAATCCTTGATACTTGTTGTGAGTCAATAACTCTTCTCTAACTCGGTTCTATTTCACATAGCTGTTGACTTTGACAGTGTGTCTTGCACACCTCCTATGTCGATAGATGAAAACTGCAAGGGACAGGAAGGTGGAGAAGACATTGACTTGGGGGATTTTCCTGTCAGGAGTGTCTGTGCACATCTGTGTGTGAACCTGGACGAGTGCACATTTAATCTTGGTGTAAGGTGAAAATAGGATTTGCCCCTCTAGTGCACTTTACAATGGAGAAATCCCCTTGTAACAGTTCCCTCCTGTCCTGTCTTCCCTTCAGGTATAAAGGAAAATGTTTTGGCTCCCAAATGAAACATTTTCTTTGGAAATTTGAGCCAAAGCTGGGTGCCGGGGGCAGACACTGTGGCAATCACGATCTGTGGTAAATGGCGTTTATGTGTGCATTACAATTACCTGTTTAAAAACCCATTTAAAAATTTTAGATTTCAGAAGGAAAGCCATGGAAATGTCTCAAAATATATTGGTCTCTTGGAGACTCCAGTCATCACATAGGTCTTTTCCAAACAAATTCTGTGTATATACATTCTATGTGATTAACAAACCCCACACATGTAATGATTTGCTGCGTATTTATGCTACAATCAAACCCCAAGGTAATTCTATAGTCAGGACAGAGCACACACCACTCTTCTGTAACTACTGGCTTGATACGGTGAATTTAAAAGGGAGCATTGGGGGTTAGCCGCTGTGGCTGAAAGGAAAGATCAAGAAACAGCAGTAGCATAACTTTTGTCTTCAGCCTGCTCTTCAAGATGTAAGAGTCTCCAGTGGGTGGGAGGCCTACGTTCCACCTCCCAATCCTGGTGATAGCCCTGCCGGCTACACTCGACAATTACCTTTTTAAAATGCCAATTAACCCATTCAGTGCTGTTTGGCATACCGTGAGCAGTCAGGAACAGCCAGATTGCACACTGCAGCCCAAGAGTAAGAAACACACATGTGCATGCACGCTCGTGTGCGTGCACACACACAGTTGGAATGGAAGGGAGAGAGGCAGAGGAGGAGGATGGTGCAGGGGGCCCTCGGTTTCTGCAGCAGCCCTAGTGTATATTATTGTGGTGCTTAATGTTGCATGAGAATCTAATAATATTTTTCCATTGATAAAAATCAAGAATAAGCAGATGCAATGGGATTCCTATGCCACTGAGAAGTGTAATGAAGACCTGAATGTACAGATATTATTCACAAGAAATAAAGCAGTAAATGAGATTTGGCAATATCCCCCATTTTTAATTGTATCTCACCAGCTTGAAAAGCAACTGCAATTTAATTTTAACCATATCGCGTTGGATGTTATATTTAGTGTTTACTCTGAAGAAAGTAGCATTGATTTAAACTCAACGTTTTCTATTTCAAGGCAATTAATAAAATTACTGTTTACTTACATGGCATCTTCTGTCTCCAGCTTTAAAAGTCTCCCTAGCTCTTTCTCATTTCTTCTTACTAGAGGGTACATCGAGTAGAGAATTTTATTTTGTTGAGTTAAGAAACAGACGTACAGCGTGGCCAGAATGTCTCCAGTAGACTTTCTGCTCAGGGTGGAATGTATGCACAGCCAGGTTGGAATTCTTTGCGAGGTTGTCTGGAATTCTGGCCTTCAGTTGGAACACCCCGTCAAAACTCCCAGGAATTTGGACTGCTTTAATAAAGGGAGGTGGATTGGGGAGGCCACATGGGGAAGCAGAACTGGGAGAATGTAGGAGTACCAGGCAGCAAGTGAAGAAACGAACCCCTTCAAGATGTTGACACAACCTATTCAGAGCTGATGGCACAAATCTTCCTAGAGAAAAACTCTTTTGAAAATGACAGGCATTTTCACAAGTAACATGGCTCCTCCATTCCCCAGGTATGGACAGGGACAGTTCTGCCTCCGTGAGATCATTGCAAGGGGCATTTCCCAAACCCCCAAACTAACTTGGGTGGGATACATGGCTTATGTGAAATTCAAACATGGATCCAGACGTCCGGGCTGAAACGCTGACCGGGAAGCCGCCCTCAATTGCTATAATAAGAGCTACTTTATATTAGAGAGAAGGAAGACATGTAATTTCAATCCTGGGGTGAAATATGAAGTCCAAGATAAGTGGGTTTGTCAAATTTAAGCTTTTTTTTTTTTTTTTTCTTTCTTTTACTCTAAGCCTGTTTTTCGCCTAGTTTGTATTGGGGTAGTTGGAGCAGCTCTCCATTAAAATATTATGGGAAGAATTACCCAAGCTGAGCATAAATATCAGTTTCATCTTCTGCATGGTTAATATATGTGGATATTATTTGATGAAGTGCTGTAATTTTGCACCAGTAACTAGCAATGTTTCTGTGCATTTAAAATGCTGGAAAAACTTCAGAAGTGAATTCCTAGGGAGTAGACGATAACTTTTTTCCATGAGCAATGAAAGTTCAGCCACTGACATGTCTTCTGTACATATAAAAACAAAGGTCAGTGTTGCAAAGCAAACTTGATTTTTTTTCTTTAGCTTGTGCTAGAGTATACATTTTCCATATTTTATCTGTCTTTGCTGCAAAAACTAAGAATCAAAATAAATGAACCATTCAGTAGATGTCAATTCTGGAAAAGGGTAACAAAGCAGGTGAGTTAGCAATGGTGAAGCAGCCATTGGTAGTCACATTAGACTAGCCTTTGAATTTGGGAATTTATCCCTGAAATAAAAGGAAATAATTTATAATTTCTCTTTCTAATAAAAAATGTTACATTCTAGAGGGGATTGAAGAGGATGGACATTCTAACTCTGTCCTTGATCCACAATAGATAAAATAACTAACATTAATACAAACTTTCTCACTGGGTCCTTATACTTCATATTTAGAAAATGCCACAAAATAAAAATAAAGCTTCAGGTAATATTAGTGGATTCTGCAGTTTTAGAAAAAAAATCTGTTGTTCCAGATAGTTTTGATAGCCCCATAGTGCATAGGGGTCCAAGCCCCCGGTGTGGTGTGTGTACAGCTGATACATGATTTAATCTAAATTGAGACAAAAAGGGAGACACTTTGTGTATCCTGGAGAATATATGTTTGTAAACATTTAATACATAAAAAAAATCAGAACTAAGCAATAATTAACTATAAGAAAGATCCAGTAAAATCTAACTCCATGGTACAAATCAATCTGATAGAAAAACACAGGTTAACACTTCAAACTCCCCTGGGTTTGGAATTTATTCCAATATTTCTATGTATTAGATAGAGAATAGATAAGAAAGTGGAATTATAACTCATGATTTTCTTTCTCTTTCTCCCTCCTTCCTTTGTAGGGTAGATTTCAATTTTTTTTATAAGGTATTTCACTGTTTTCTATTTCACATATATAGAATAAAATGCATGAAGGAAAATAAAACTGCAAGAGAAATCGCAACTTAATATTTATGATTTTTTTCAAATAGTCTCCTTAATACATTCTAAATTCAACCAGGTCGGGCAAGGAGGAATTATTTTATATGCAATAGGCTGTAGTGTTTCCTGTATCAACTGAGAAAAAATTACCACTTACGTCTGGACACAGAAGCACCTGGAGTTATAACAGATGTTCTCTGGACAGTTAAAGTACAGGCGGTTGACATACTTAGGGTGACGTGTCATGGTGAAAGAAGACAGTATGGATAGGTGGCTCTTAGCTTTTAAGTAACTCAAATGTGACTGTGCAGTTGCAAAGGTTGGAAGGACATGGTAACATTCTAAATATTGCTTGTTAGCTCTTTATGAAGGTTAAATAATAAAAACAAAGGTTAACTGGGGCTCAGCTTGCTACAAAGCAATAAAGTCAACTTTACTATGTCCACATTGGTAGGTAGATAAGGTATACCTACCTGTCTGTCAATACGAAGTTTTAGTGTCAATCTGGATAAATGGGCTAGGAATATAACATACCCCTTATGTAAATATACAGAGAATGGGGTGAAAAATAAATTATTGGTGAATTTCTGAAGGAATCACCTTTTTGTGTAAAATGACGCCTATAATTCTAACACATACTATGTTAATGTATTAAGAAATAGAGGTTAGTGGGTAATCACATGAATAATGCCTTCCTTGTCAAAGTTTTATCAACTATTTACCAAAAAGAAAAAAAGAAAAAGGGAGAGAGAGAAAAGACAGGATTGAATAGCGTATGGCATTCAATGTAAGTGTCTCAAAATGTGAACATTGTTGAAAGAACACAATGAAAATAATAATTTGTGTGACGCTGTCCAGGTGATATATCTGAGGCCTTCCTGCTTTTTGATTATAACAAATAGAAACAATGCTATTTTCTTCATTTTATGCCAAAAGGTTTGCACGAGGTTGTTGAAAGATAGTTTCACTGGCACACAAAAAATTAACAAAAAACATATTAATGTGACATTCTCTCCGCTCTATCAGCTCAGCACACGTTAGAAATGTATGTGTAGCACTATAGGTACAAGCTACAATGGGTGGATGGATATTTACCCAAGGAAATTTGAGCCACGGCCTTTCATTTTCAGAGAGCTGCTACCTAATCTCAGCGTAGCATCAGGACAAAGGACACCTCATTCCTCTTGCGCCTGCCCTGTGAGCCAACCCTTTGTGAACCACCTAAGCGATTAGAATAATGGGCTGGGAAAAAAAGATAAAATACAAATTTCACTCAGATCTGCGTTGGATTACTTCCTCGTGCCCCTGCCTTTATTGAGCGATTTGGAGTTTCATTAGAATTCAGAATTCCTGTGGAAAGAGAAAGCACGGTGGCACGGACTGCTCTTTCAAGGGGATTGCAGGCTGACCCATCAAAATGAAAAGGCTCAATGTTGTGCTGACAGGTCCCCAAGCAGCCCTGAGTGACAGCTTCATTTCAGGAGTTCTCAGATGAGGTTTGAATTGAGGGGAGGGGAGGCAGGGGGGAGAGGTAGTGCTGGAGATACTTTGTTCCCTAAAAGTGTCAGAGTCCACTCTGCAGCTGACGGACCAAGGGCCGAGGTACAAAAGGGAGCAGACGCCAGCCCCTGCTTGCCTATCTCCAAATCTTTTATTAATGTCTCATGGATATTCACTCCGTACAAGATTTCATTTAAGACTGAGGTTCTTAGCCATGGATTCCTTTTAATTACAGCTGTGCAGAGAAAATAAAAAAGAGATAAGAAAGAAAGCCCTGTAAAGAGACTACAGCCAAAAGGTACAACGTGCTGCCTGGACACTTTTTCCAAAGGAATCATGACTTCAGTAGGGCATTCTCCCAACCAATACTGCCACAGAAATCTATCAGACGGTGAACTGTAAAGTCTGTCCTCGAAAAAGAGAAGTGTAAGCTCTCTCTCCGTTGATATGATCTGATTTGAGCCACAGTAATAATGAAAAATAATAATGCATAATGGTTCCTCATAATTGTGCACTGGCTATGGTGAGCTACATTTTATACATCTTTTCTAGAAATAGCGCACATAATAAGATGAAATGGGTATCTGTGACTCTGTGCATGGGAAGCGAGGAAATTTTTATATTTCCAAGGCTCCAGTACTGTCCAGTGCTCCAGCCAGGAATGAAAGGCAGCTTCGAAGCAGAAGCAGACAATAGACAAAATTCAGCGGCCCCATGAAGCATTTTCATTTTCGAAAATGATGCTCTCGAGGATAAGAGAAAAATCACAAAATGTATGCAGAGTTTCTTAAGATAATAATTATAATTTTGAAAACTTAAAAAGAAAAATAGTAATCTATATGGAATGTGGATGAAGAACTCTTCTCCAAGTGCATTCATTCATTGTATTTTTCCTTATATTCCAAGCAGAGTATTTGCCTTATCTCTGAGTTGTACAATAAAGCCTTCACGACACAATAGTGTCCTTCAGATGTATATGTAGTCATTCCTTTGTTAATGGAGCAGTGGTGCCCAGAGGGGTACACTCGCCAAAGTATATGTTAGGGAATGATCTTTGAAAATGTCATCCTACTTATTTTGCTTTTACCCAATGTCTTATGTTTTCCTTCAATAAATGTGTTTATGTTATACCTTAGAGCTGTCTTCTAAACAACTTTTCATCTGATTCTATCTTTCCAACAATTCACCATCCTCTGCGTATCCCGTATCATTAAGAGGACAAAGAAATTAATCTTTTCTAGGGGAAAGGGAAGATCTTAAAAGTGACACACTTTTAATCAATTAGGGTATTACGTTTCCTTTGACTTTAAGAAATTTCATTTCTGTGTGATATGTGTGTTGATGAAAAACAGAATATATTTTCAAGCATTGACAGTATTGGAGTTAATCCATCTTTCCAACACAAGTGAATTTCCAATTATTAATTTTGTATAGATTCTTTTATTCAGGGGTCCTAAAATGTTGTAGCTCCAGAACAATTACTAAAAAAAGTGGAAAAGAGAATGAAGAAATTATTTAAATCCATCAAAGCACAACCAAACGATTAGTAAAATATATTTTGTATCAAACATGTAGGATTTCTGTGTAAAAAGTTAAATAGTTGTCTGCTGACTTGGAAAAACAGCTGAGTTTCCCCTTCTCTTCGCCAGTGAGAGGTAACTGATGGTTTAATTCTTCATGGTCACCCGTATGGTGATATAAGCTAGCATAAATAGAATCACGTGTGCTGTGAAGGTTCCTGCTTGACTATAATGCTCTCAGTTTCACCCCTTTGATTCAACAACTTTTTATTCAGCACTTACTACACTCGTGGTGGAAACTCGAGAATAGGCTTTTTCACTCAGCAGGACAACAGTAGAGCCAAATTTTCATGCAAAATTGCTGTTCTTTGCACTTGCCTGCTTCCTTTTCATACGGGAAGAAGAAATGGACGTATTCCATAGGAAATGGGCATGTTTATACCTTTTCTTATTCCTTAATTAATAGTGTAAAATAACTCTGGATGGAAAGTGCCAACTTTCAAGATCCTCATAGTATCACCTATCCTTTCCAGATAAACTTTTAATATATTGATACATTTTATTAAAACAAGAATTTTGCTACTGGACTTATAAGAGATATAAGGAAATAGCAAACCAGAGATGGAGTTCCAGAAAAAGGCAGAAAAGTAAACAGTGGCTCTAGAAGAGATAAAATAAAACAAAACATCAATGTCGGGAAAACTATTACACATTGTCCTAAAAAGTAAAACACTACTCATTGAAAGTTTACTATTAATTGTACCCTTTCCTTACAAATTGTACTTGCTGTGAATCAAAGCAGTATGCAGAAATTTATAGGCTCCTCATAAGACATACCCACCTCACTGCAAAATCTTTCCTAACCGGCTGTGATAGATTCTCAAACTCTGTGTATATATTTGTGTCTGTATATGTCTCTCTATCTGTGTACGTATATAAGTATATGTGTACAAGAATGGAATACATATTATTCTTTTTTCATTTAGATGTACATATATGCACATATCCACATAAATGGTGCAAAAATGTAGATATGTATTTATATTGATAGATTGATATACATCCACGGAAAACAAAGATCTGTATCAGCCTTTTTTTTATAGTTGCATGACACTTGGTGATGAGAGTATAACTTATTTGACACACATGTTGCTTGTTTCAAAATTTTGATAGTAAAACACCCTTGCATTGGTCATTCTTCTCTGATCTTTACCTGAGGATATATTTTAGATGTAGAATTCTCGGGTCAAACCAACATGCTCATCTAAAAGGTCATTGCATGTTGCCAAATTGTCCTTTAGAAAAGTAGGAACAACATATACATCCATGGCATTATAAAAGACCCTGTGTAAAATTCCTCTGTGTAAAAACTTAGGCTGTGTGTTTTCTATAACTTGCCTTTCTTTCGTTATTGCTGACATTCAGCAATTTTCCCATACTTACTGGCATTTTAATTATTTTTTTTATGCATTGCTGCTCACATCTCTTATTCCGCTCGTGTGAAATTGTTGTGTGTCTCTTAACTTTATAATCTTATTTCAATAATTTTCTGAAGCAATTTGACTTTTTGACCAAATAGCCAATGCTTTGGTCTTAATCTTGCTGTTTCTTTTTTTTCAAGTGGCTTCCGTGTTCCTTTTTAGTTGTAGAGTTTGTTGCTTTAGCAAATTCTTGTTCATCACGATTTATATGGATCATGTTTGAATAAGAACTCAGGTGTAGTTCTTAATCCAGATGAAATATTTTATGATGTAATTATAGTCCCTTTTAATAGAAACACACACCTAGCTCAGTGATTTGTGATTAGATCCATTTACAGATCTTGGGCCAAAATCACCTATATGATCAATATTTATTTAGCAAATGGTGAATAAAAATGAAGTGCTGATTGCTTTTTTCTTAGAAAAAGAAATAGGTCACAATTTGAGGGTTCTGAATAATAGTCTTAAAGACTGGACAATTCAGAAGAAATGAAGTTCAAGTTTGATGCTCATTCATTAAATTAAAGGTGTCTGATGGAACAAACTTTAAGAAAAGGGTCAAAAAAACCTGCAGCCTAATTGATCACTTAAAATATTCCTTTAAAAAAGAAATCCGTTTAAAATTTTATCTTAGATTTGATGCAGCATGTGAGAATAAAATAAAAATACTTTAATAATTAGAATTGAAGTCATGAGAAAAAATGATGACAATAAATCACTGAAATGATTTCCAACCTTGTTTTGACCTTTTACACTAGACACTAATTTTTGAAGACCTTTTGAAAACAGAAACAGAGGATGATTTAAACCATCCACATTCCTTCCGACTTGAGCTTTTACAGACGTGAATGCTGATTGGAAAATCCTGTCCTGGTTTCTCCGAAGAAAAAGGGTAATACTGACTATATTAAGATGACATTTCAACATGCAATGCAATGCAAAACAAGGGTTTTTTTTAAAAGATAATAATAATAAAAAAAAAAAGCAGAAGAAGAAGAAACAGAAGAAAAAAAAATCCATCCCCAAACACTACTGCAGTGGATGCAATTTAAACCCAGTGTGGATTTTATTTGTACCCCATTACTCATAAACACCCAAATGTAACTCTTTTACTAGAGCTCCTTTTGAGTTCAATGTGATAATGAATGTGAAGGGTCTGGGGGGGGGGGGTTGGGAAGGGGGGCACTTTGTGATTTTGCAGGTTCACACCAGATAGGCATTTTTTATAGCCTGAAAGGGGATGTTTTCTTTTGTTAATGGCTCACAATCAGATGAAAGGACTCATCACTCTATTTTAGTGCCCCACCACATGGCGCGTATCTTTTATAAATTACAGGCTGGCGTTGTGTGCACTTGGGGAGAGAAAGGTTGGTTTTTCTCGCTGTGAGCCATCCTGCCTAATTGTCGTATGCAAATAAAAGCAATTATAAGGCTTTTAGGGTGAAGGGATGACAGCTGAGTTTGGCAGTTGAGAAGGCCTCACCCACCTTGTTGGCATAGCAACAGGGAGGAAAAGGACAAAACGGTGTGTATACACAGGAAACATATATGTTTTGGTTCAAGAATTTTAAAATATATACCAATGTTGAAATGAAAATGTCAATATGTGTAATGAATGCCTTTGTTTAAAATGTTATTTAAATTAAACTCTATTTATTTCTCAGCCCTTTGAATGATCCTTGTCATCTAACTACCATTTATCTGCTGTCACTTGTGATTTTAGTTGCTACTTTTAAAGTTCTACACAGATCATAACAACACATTCAATAATTAGGAGATTATAAGTTCTTGATTTTAACAATCTTTGGAAATACCACTCAGTGAAAGTTTTGTGAAAGGAAATCCCAGTAAAGGAGATGATGTAATATGGGAGGATGGTGCAAAATATGCAGCTATCAGTGCATAAAGTTCAATATCAGAAAAAAAAAAATGTTTGTGCTAAAGTGTTAAACAAGTAGAATAAATAGCATGCCACTAGCATACAAAATTAAAATGAGTCACAAATGGATATCTTCTATGGCAATTTATTTCACAATTACTCTTGTGGAAGCTTTCATGAATTAAATATGAGTTCTGTCTTGAAATTAGGTGTTATAAGGCTAAATTACAAGAGGCAGGCAGTAATTGAGGTGGCAGCAACACAGGGTCTGGTGAACTAATCTCTTGCCATGTCACATGCCTCACCTTCAGCCAATGAGATGCCTCCCGTAACAAAAACAGAGGCAGCTGAGAAAAATTGATTTCTCATCTGAGCCATATTTGATAGCTTTTGAAATCGAAAATTGAAATTAACTAACCTAAGCCCTGTCGTAACAAAAGAGCAAATTAAATATGCAACATCGTTTCCTATTGGCAGTAAGAGGGCCTGCCAAGGTAAATTTGTAAATAGAGTTTAAGATGCAATTTCGTTCTCTCTCTCTCTCTCTCTCTCTCTCTTGTTCAGTGTAAAAGTATAAGTGTGTAGTGGCTTTATAAATTATTTATATAAAAAAATCATCAGCTGCAAATGGCCACTGTGGTTAAGGACTTCCATGGAGAAAACCGTTGCATTAGGAGAGCTCATTGAATGAATCAAAATTAAAAATCATCCTCAATGATTCACAGACATTACTTACAATAAAAACTAATATTTTAAACTTCTTTTCTGAACTTTGTTTTTTTCTCTCCCCCCAAACTCAAAGAACAAATCCATCACAATTTAGTGAAAAACAAAAAAACAACAACTAATTTTGGTTTGCTATTGAAAGCAAATCTATAAGTTTATGGTATTACATGTGATAGTTTTAAGTATGACACTCTTAAAATTGTTTTACAAATGGATCCAATGATTTAGCAGGTATAACTATTGGCTTAGAATTTATAAATTTACTGAATCCAATCAAGGATTGGTGTCTCAGAAGCTATAGGATAGCTAACCCAGGAATGATAGTTTTTAATTTACCACTTCACTCCCACCTTTGCAGTAGGCTGCCTACTGTAATGTTCACATCATCATAGAAGTGTTTGGGGTCCCAATTTTACATTGCCTGAGTTTGTAAGTAGGCAAATTAATTTATATGTTTGAGAGATGGGTGATTGAAGATAAAATTATGAAATAACAGTACAATCCTGTCTTCCTTGTTTAGATATGAACCATATAGAACTCAATGACAAGTGTAATGGAAAATATTAGACTCAGCCTGCCTGTCAGCCAATAGATGTTATAAAATCATTTTCTGTTGTAATTTATTACTTTTAGTGTCAATCAGACTCCGAGGAGATAAGTAACATCATTAGGTACTGGGATCAACTACTCAGCACTTTTTAAATGCAGTTTAAGTAGTTGTCATTATCTGTACTGGAAGACAGAGTTCAAGTTCAAAAAGTTTTTCTTTTTGGCTCAGCTCCTGTAGCTCAGCAGTTAGGGTGCCAACCACATATACCGAGGCTGGCGGGTTTGAACCCAGCCCAGGCCGGCCAACCAACAATGACAACTGCAACAAAAAAATAGCCAGGTGTTGTGGCGGGCGCCTGTAGTACCAGCTACTTGGGAGGCTGAGGCAAGAGAATCGCTTATGCCCAACAGTTTGAGGTTGCTGTGAGCTATGACACCACCACACTCTACTAGGGTGACAGCTTGAGACTGTGTCTCAAAAAATATATACTTTTGCATGGAAATATTGTTGGGGAGCTGTAGGAATATGCACCCTAGTTCTACTCTTTGTATTTTCTTTGTAAGAACCAAATCTCAATGGGACACCATGAGGCCAGACATCACATCCAGAGCGTAAGTCATGTCCCCGTCTCATTTCTCTCCTGAACCTCTGACCAGCATTCCTACAGGAAGTTATGAAGACGGATTTGAGCTTCCCTCGCTTCCTTTGCCCTGTTCCCTCTCCGTTGGCAGCACCGTGAGGGAGGATGCGCCCAGGGTGAGTAACCCCCCAGGCAAGGAGCTGTGCCTAACCTCAGTGCAGGACCTTTCCCTGCGAGCATTTCTCTTCCCTGTATGCAGCATTCTCAAAATTGCTTTTGTAAATAGTATTTTTATTTGCAGTAAATTCTGCTATGGAAGAGCATTTGCTGCAGATTGATAAATTGCATTATCAGCTTTGATGTACTTGAATATTTTTTTAGCCGCATCACCTGGTTGAGTTTCAGAAGTAGCATGAATTGGACAAGACTAAGTGGTATTGTTTCCATTTTATGGATAATTAATAAAAAATGTCTAGGAAAATTTATGCCAGCCAAATCATAAATTTTAACTGGTCATATATCCTGGAGTTGGAAATTTAAATTTCTAACTTGAGATAAGGAACATGAATTCGAATCTGTTTTACTTACTAATAATAAATACCAAAATTTAAAAATGTTCATGTTTATATCAAATTTCACATACAGAAAAAATATGCATGTAGCTCTTCTTTTATCCAACTGTGTGGTATTCCAAATAATTCACAGTTTGGTGACTTGGGCACTTATCATTAAGGAGGAAGACTGTCAGTCTGTGGCCTGGTGTGTAGATTGAATAACAGCTCTTGACTCGACTGGGACTTGAGCCTCTGCTCTCTCAGGATAAATGCTTCCTGGTCTTTGCCTGTTTCATATTTTCTTTCTTTGTAAATGCTTTGGCAATAACTAGCATATACTATATTCTGTGTCATCAAAACAGTAACCCATCGAAAAGGTGAAGTACTTCAACTAAACCTTTCCTAGTGGTGAGATTTGGGTGCTTTTCAGAGATTACAAAAAAATTTACCTGGAAATTTACCCTACCGTTCATTTCATAGCATCTACTTTCACCTCTGGGACCTTGTTTTAGCCTCTGTAAATGGGGATTTTAATACTAAAGTGGTTTCAGATCTTCCTTCCTTCCTTCCTTCCTTCTTTCCTTCCTTCCTT
>CAUYPK010145751.1:0-12846 GCA_963574355.1 Loris lydekkerianus
TTCAAGGTCACTTTGTTATATAAAAATACTTTGCTAGCTGTCTACAATAGCTACAGACAATCTAGAGCAGTGATTCTCAACCTTTCTAATGACACGATCTGTTAATACAGTTCCTCATGTTGTGGTGACCCCTAACCATAAAATTATTTTCATTGAACACCATACACAATCCCTTGAATAGTGTACATCATACACCATAGGAAATTTTTACCCCTCACTTCCTTTTGCTCTCCCCCATTGTGAGTTTGTTTCCTATTTCACTAGTAAGTATAATTTGGCAGTTGGTTTATTATAGATTTATAATTTAAAAAATAATAAAAATCCATCTTAAACTAGTTTAGGTAATAGGGTTTTTTTTTTTTTTTTTAATGTCACATAAATGAAAAACTAGAGCTAGGCCAGGTAGGATACAGCTATGATACAAATTTAAGGGCCAGTCTTTCTGCAGAACTTGTCTGCAGCAGTTCACAATTTCATACCCAGAAAGTGAAATATCCAGAAGACTGTAATTTCTTGAGTCTCTTTCTTAGGAGATAGAACGTTTTTTATGAAAGTCCCCCAGCAGAAATTCCCTTTTATTTTAATGAATAGAATTATGTTGTGTGCTCATTTTTAAATTTAATATTAACAAGGAGGATGGGATTACTCTAACTGGCTTAGAATAATATTTTGGAATTAGAAAGGATACTGAGAAATCAACCATACTGACTACAAAAATCTGTTGTTTTAATCATATATTTTTTTTTATGGCCAACACCCTAGTAGCTTTTTGTTAGTATAATAGTACTATCCATAAATAATGATAGCTTTTTGAAAGAGCACTGGATTTGGAGACAAATAAAAATTACTTATCATAGAATCTATACTCCTATTCATATTTTACTAAAAGTATCTATTTTAAGAATGCATGCTGAATTCTATTAAATCTTTTCCTTAGCATATTGGGGTCATCATATGGCTTTGTATTAAATATCTAGGTACTATATTAATGGCTTACTTTCTTTTAAAATATCCTTAGGTTTTCTTAAACTTTAACCATTTTCATCTTACTATTGTATTTTTTTTCTATTTTTGGCTATAGAGGCTGATTTGTTTTGTGGTTCTTCACCATATTGCACTTTACAGGTATTTAATGTTCTTATAAATTGAACTTTTTTTTTTAATTGTTGGGGATTCATTGAGGGTACAAAGAACCAGGTTACATTGATTGCATTTGCTAGGTAAAGTCCCTCTTACAATTGTGCCCTGCCCCCAAAAGGTGTGTCATACACCGTGACCCCCCACTCCCTCCCTCCTTTCCTCTCTCTGTTCTCCCCTTCCCCCACCCCCA
This sequence comes from Loris lydekkerianus, assembly GCA_963574355.1. Classification (NCBI taxonomy): domain Eukaryota; kingdom Metazoa; phylum Chordata; class Mammalia; order Primates; family Lorisidae; genus Loris; species Loris lydekkerianus. The sequence goes on from CAUYPK010145751.1 coordinate 1,331, forward strand.
ATGTGTATTAGGTCATGACCTCTCCTCATATGAGAATTGAGTACATAGAACTCTTGCTTCTCCATTCTCGTGATGCTTTACTAAGAATAATGTGTTCCATTTCCATCCAGGTTAATACAAAAGATGTAAAGTCTCCATCTTATTAAATAGCTGAGTAGCACTCCATGGTGTACATATACCATGGCTTGTTACTCCATTCCTGGGTTGGTGGGCATTTAGGCTATTTCTACATTTTGACAATTGTAAACTGAGCTGTGATAAACAATCTAGTGCAAATGTCCTTATGGCAAAAGGATTTTTTTTTTCCTTCTGAGTAGATGCCCAGTAATGGGATTGCAGGATTAAATGGGAGGTCTAGCTTGGTTCTTTGAGGTTTCTCCATACATCCTTCCAAAAAGGTTGTATTAGTTTGCAGTCCCACCAGCAGTGTAAAAGTGTTCCTTTCTCTCCACATCCACGCCAGCATCAACAGTTTTGACATTTTGTGATGTGGGCCATTCTCACTGGGGTTAGATGATATCTCAGGGTGGTTTTGATTTGCATTTCTCTAATAATTAGGAATGATGAGCATTTTTTTCGTAGTTTGTTAGCTATTCATCTGTCTTCTTTAGAGAAGGTTCTATTCATCTCTCTTGCTCATTGGTATATGAGATTGTTGGCTTTTTTATGTGAATTAATTTGTGTTCTCTATAGATGCTAGTTATCAAGCTTTTGTCTGATTCAAAATATGCAAATATCCTTTCCCATTATGTAGTTTGTCTATTTGCTTTGGTTGTTGTCTCCTTAGCTGTATAAAAGCTTTTCAGTTTAATTAAGTTCCATTTGTTTATTTTTGTTGTTGTTGCAATTATCATGGAAGTTTCTTGAGAAAGTCTTTCCCTGGGTCGATATCTTCAAGTCTTCAAGTGTTTTTCCTACACTTTATTTGAGGATTTTTATTGCTTCAAGTCTTAAATTTAAGTCTTTTATCCATCTTGAATCATTTTTTGTGAATGGAGAATGGTACAGGTCCAGTTTCAGTCTTTTACATGTGGATATCCAGTTCTCCCAGCACCATTTATTGAATAAGGATTCCTTCCCCCAGTGTAAGGTCTTGTTTGGTTTATCAAGGATTATGTAGCTGTAAGATGTTAGTTTCATTTCCTGGTTTTCAATTCGATTCCAAATATCTATGTCTCTATTTTCGTGCCAGTATCTTGCTGTTTTGACCACTATGGCCTTGTAGTGCAGCCTGAAGTCTCATATGCTGATGCCCCCAATTTTTTTTTATTACTAAGAACTACCTTAGCTATACAAATGAAATTCATCTTGGTATTCTATTCGGAGTTTCTCAATCTCTGCCTTTAGGTGCAGGTTTTTCTTATGAGAATTAAGCTCCTATTTAATAATTGATACAGGGAAAACTGGTTAGGCACATGTAAGACAAAAATTCGAATCACATTGGATAAAGGATTTAAATTTAAGACATGAAATGATAAAAATTCTAGAAAAAAGTGTGGTTAAAAACTCTTAACAACATTGATCTGGAAAAAGATTTTAAGAAGACTGACCACCTTGGCAATTTTACCAACACAAAAAATAATTAAATGGGACATGATCGAGTGAAAAAGCACTTTTACAGTTCTGGTATAGTCTCTTTGAAAAGAAGTATGGAGAATCCTCAAAGAGTTCAATGTAAACCTTCCATCTGATCCTGCAATATCATTACTAGCTATCTACCACACATAAAAAAAATCATTTTACCATAAAGACATTTGCACTAGAATGTTTATTGCAGGTCGATTAACAGTTGCCAAGATGTGGAATTAACCCAAGTGCCCATTCACATATGAATGAATTAAAAAACTGTAGCATATGTGAACCATGGAATACTATTCAGCTATAAAAAAGATGGAGATTCACATCTTTTGTATTAACCTGGAAGGAGTTGAAGAGCATTCTTCTTAGTAAATTATCACAAAAACGGAAAAGCAGGTATTCGATGTACACAACACTAATAGAAAACCAATAGATAAACAACTACATGTCCACATGACAGAAAAAACTTGTAAATTCAAGGGAGGGGAGGGAGGAGTGAATAGAAGAGAAAGAGGAGGAAACAGAGGGGAGAGGAGAGAAGGGAAGGGTTTGGTAAGCTTTTACCAGATGGGCATAATGTAAAGGTATCCAGAACAGGTATCCTGGGTGAAGGGCCCAATTAAAACATGAACGTTACCTAACAAATGCAAACATGCAACCTAATCATTTGTACCCTCATATTAATCCAAAATAAAAGAAAATAAAACTCACCAAGGATAACCTCACCATATTTCTTACCCAGTCATTTACTGTGAGTCAAAGTCCCAAAACAGATGTAGTTGTAGTTGATGAATACATTCATAGTGTGTATGGGAACTATAGTCTTGTGACTCTTGAAGAAACCTGTATGTTTGTAATACTAGGACTAGAAAAATTTCTGCCCAATTTTGTGCTTCATATTGACTCTGAGAGTAAGTGTAAGGTCTTTTCTACCTTCTTTCTAGCTCATAGATTTGTTCTGTTTCAAACATCAAAGTATCCCTGGACTATCAGCAGTGTTTATAATTCAGCTTTGCAGAGTACATTGTGAAATGTACTTCCAAATTCTAAACTTTGATTAATTTTTACCGAACTTTTGGTGCTATTTTAACATACATTACCTGCAACCCCACTTATAGTTTTATAGATGTTTTTGAGTCAGAGTTGATATTTCTACATCCAGTGTTTATGCAGGATACTGGGCCTTATTCAAGGCCTATAGCTACTGGATCTGTGTTGAATGGACCTCGGGAATCTAATCTGTTTTATGTACCCTAAAATTGAATAATAGCACAATATAGAAGTATTTCATGGAGAAAACCTTGAAATTTTATCATTTCTTGGCTAAAACAATGTGTTTGTTAATGATGGTGTCTGCTTTTTTTGTCTGTTTGTTTTCATTATATAACAATAAGCAAAATGATTTAACATTAGAGATTTGTTTCTTAGGGGTTCTTTTTTATGTATGTATTTTGCATTTTGATATTCTCAATAGCTTCACACTCCAGTGATTTAGTGAAAGACTATTTCTCTTTGTGTGTGTGTATCTATGTACATGTTTGCACATGTGGTCTTTCCTAGCTCCTTTAAGTAGAAATAGCAATGATCTAGAATTTTGTAGAATGGATTTTAGTTCTTATTGTTCCTTGAATTGTTTAGTTGTGATCTTGTCCAAGTTTATTTACCATCTCTTGTGACATAGATAGGAATGAGAGGAGTTGAAAATTGCAGAAGGAAAAGGACGAGACATAGAAATTGATCTGCACACAGAACAGTATATATGCTGTGTAAGCATTTGTTCACATGGAGAATCTAGAATATTGGTGAAAGGAGCATGGTAACAGATCTAGTTCCTAGAAAATGAAGTATGAGATGATGACTGTATCTTAAGAAAAAGAAACAATGAACAACAAAACCCAATTATCAAAAATAGGCTTGATTTGGCATAGAATTGCTTGATGTCATGCTGAAATAGAGTTCCCTAAGTCTCTTTTGTGTAAGTTCAACTTTAGTTCCTAACAGATTTCAGTGGGAGACCAAGTAGCTTTATCTGAAAAGATTGACAGCTGAACAAGAAAAAACATCAGGGACAGAGGAAGAGTTAATATAAAGATGTGGTATTGAGATGGCCACTGCTAAATGTGATTAATAATCGCCTGACTCTTTTTGACAGGGATTACCTGCACCCTGCTTATGTTATATATACTATTTGTAAACCATTCTAGGAAGGACAAAATGTGAGAGAAAGCAAAAGAAAGAACTTCCCTGTTTTGCATTTTCTATTAGCCAAATATTCACTTATGGGACTTTAATTTCTCTGTATCTTTAGGTTGCCCACATGTAGGCAATAGTACTGATCCTATTTATGGCATTGACAACAGGAAATACTTGGGCTGGAGGCAAGAAGCATGTTCTGAGGGTAGGGTGCCAGATATTCTTGAACCTGTCAAAAGTTGGTCAGAGTTAGAGTAACCATATAACTTATAGACCTAACTGGAACACTTGTGAAAGAGAAAGGGGACAATGATGATAATTACTACAAGACAATAAGTTTACAAACTCTCCCAGGCAAATCAGGATATATGGCCATTCAAGCAGATCCCAGGCAGAGGTGGGAAAAGAGATGAAAATTAAACCAAAAAAGGAAAGTATCATAGGTGATTCACAAGAAAGGTTTCATCCAGTTTCTCATATTCACAAAACACAAATTTTGAGGCAATTAATATTAATGTTTTCTTTAGTTATCTTTTTTATCCTCCAAGTCTTAACCAAAAGGCAATAAATAGAACGAATTGAATCAGAGCTACTCTGCTTTGAGTAGGACACAAAGACTTGCTTTTTTTGTCTGCTCTTAATCTATCCTGTACTTTGGAGGAACTTTAAAACACCATTGTCACGTGGAAATGCAATGTGAGCTACAAGTGTGAGCTCCATAAGTGATTTTAAATTTTCTAGCATGCACATTAAAAAAGTCAAGAAAAATTATAATTAATATTATTGATATATTTAATTAACTCAATATATCTAAAATATTACCACTTCAACATTTACCCAATATAAAGTGATTAATGATATGTTTACATTATGAGGGTGGAATTATTGAAAATATAATGTGTGTTTTTCAAATGTAATACATCTCCATTTGGGCAAGCCACATTTTAAGTGTTCAATATCCACATGTGATCTGTAAGGATCTTGTTAGTAAGCAGCACAAGAATTCTAATGAGCACAGTTTGAAACCTTTTTGCAATAGTGGGATGCTTCACTAAGAATTATTCATTTCTTACCAATTTATCACTATTCATGCAAAAAATAGTTTTTGAGTATTAAATATTGACTCCAAATGTGTATCAAGAAAAGATGTATAAGAGAAAAAGGTCAATTTTTTCATTAAGTTGATTTTTATATTTGAGAAGAATTTGTGGTTCTTACCCATTGGGATTCTCAAGGGAACAAAAAAATATTTGTTTGACCCAATAAAATAGTCTTTAATATTAATATAATTTACATAATATAATAGAACACTGATTATGACCTCAAATTTATTGAAGCAAATATTTTTGGTATGATAGTTCTAGCTCTCAAAGTTTTATTGCATTAACAGAATATTTTTTATGACTTTTTAAAAAAATCCACTAAAGGATCACATTTTCACTTTCTATATCTGCTCATTGAAATGTACATGAAAAACTCACTTCCCATAGTGAGGAGACAAAAAAAAAAAAAAAAAAAAAAAAAACCTCAAAAAGAAATCTCCTTTTAGTTTCTGTGCACTTACCCTTAAATGGCATATTCTGCTTGTTCTTAGGAAGGGTTCAATTCCCATTGTTTATTCAATAATAAGGACAAATTGCTTTACACCTGGTTTTTAATTTTTTGAACCCAAAGAACACTTTTTATAAAAAAGAAATTTTATAAGTATAATATGTTCAACAGACAAAAGCCAATCTTTTCAGAAGGAGTCATGAAGAGCCATTTTCCACTTCTATTTTCCTCCTTGAAGACACTCTACATAACCCTAGGTTTTCCCAAGCACAACTTGACAAACACTGCTTTAAACTATAAATGTTTTTGGTCCCATTCCTTTTAAGATCATACCACATATTTTCCAGGTGGTTGACATAAATCGTGTTTAGAGAAGCAGCCTATAAATATAGTATGTGTGGATCAAGCTGCCTGGTTCAAAGATGGGACTAATTGCTTTGGTAAATTTAGTACCTTTCTCAACTCAGTTTAATTCAATTCAAAAATGTTTTATGGGATACATAGATGTTCGATGAGCTATAGTAGGACGTACAAAAAAGATAGAGATGAGCTAGATGAAGCCACTGTCTTCAAAGAGTAGTTTTATCTTCTGAATAGTTCTGTTACTAATTACATAGGTAGATTATTTGGAAAAGGTCTTGAAGATATGGTAGTCATTCATTAGGAAAATATTAATTGGTGCCTAGTATATTAGCAAAAATGCTATGTGTGCAGCTATGGGTAAAGAGATAGAAAATTGAATATGATAGCATGTTCATCCTCTAAGAACTGATAAACAACAACAACAAAAAAGGGAGAGTGAAAGCCTTCACCTTGATGCCGATTCATGCCTTAGGTAATTGCTATTATTGTGCAATATGCAAATACACTTTTTTATGTGTATGGGTTATATCCTCCATATTGATCGATCTTATGTTCTGGAAGCAATAGTAGCCTATTATTTTATTTTGCTTTGTGCTGTCAGCTGCGCTGCAGCAACAGTGATTATGTCTTTTAAATATCTGTGGCAAATTAGAATGGCAAAAAATCTCCAATAAAAAGGCTTTGTGTTTGACTTGTTATATTGATAACCCAAACTTTTCACACTTCCATTTATCAGTTTTCACATTTCAATGATGAGTTTCATGGGAATACAAATAAACAAAGAAGTCCACTGCACAATGAAAACACTGATAAACTTGATCTAAAATACTTCTCCCAAGCCTTCGTGGAGTAGCCAAGTGATTTAACACTATTTTAAAACATAAGTTTTTTGATTTAATTATCTTTTCTCATTGTTTTATTATAGCTAATAAGATAGCATATTTGAAGATACAGCTAAAGGGAAGGTACATTAGTAGAGGTTGATGTTAATATGTGACTGAGCAATGAAAAGGGAGGAGATAGAGGTAGCAGAATTAACAACCATAGAATTATGTGTTCTAAGTTTTCATGTGATAGCAAACATTCATCAGCAACTCAGTAACTTAATATGGATAAAAAGGAATTACAATGAAAAGAATATAAAAATTAAAGCCCATAAGTTTAGTCTGCCTTTAATAAGAACAAATCTTTTGATGTGAATGGAGCAGTAATTAATAAGATACTATTACACTTGATTGTAGCCCAAAAGGTGGTAAGTGATTAGAGCACTAATTGATGTCATTATTCAGTCTGTCTGGGAAAAAATATTGAAGAGGATAATAGAGTCCCTTACCTACTGAATTAAAATTCTTCCTTCCTTCTCCTACCCATCTTACAGAAAGAATCTGGTTTATCAGGGTTTGAATAGGCACTTCAAAGAACTTCCAACAACTCTGCTCCATCTTTCAGAATGAGCAATATCTGACAGTTGCAACTAACATTAAAATTTTATTTAGGAAGAAAATAGGAGAATGTTTAAGGATGTAGTTTGGCAAATTTTTATCCGAACATGTAAGGAAATTAAGTGTCAGGAATTGAAAAGTCTATCTAGAGCTGGGCATGGTGGCTCCTGCCTATAATCCTAGCACTCTGGGAGGCTGAGGTAGGTGGATTGTCTGAGCTCAGGAGTTTGAGACAAGCCTGAGCAAGAGTGAGATCATGTCTCTACTAAAAATAGAAAAACTAGCCAGGTGTTGTGGTGGGTGCCTATTCTACCAGATAGTTGAGAGGCTGAGACAAGAGGTTCGCTTGAGTTCAAGAGTTTGAAGCTGCTGTAAGCTATGATACCATAGCACTCTACCTAGGGCACAGAATAAGATTCTAAAAAAAAAAAAAATACCATATATATATCACTATTATTCATATAATTAGAATACAAATAAAATAGATTGAATACATACCATGTACTAGGCATAATACAATCTTCCCTTGTTTATTAAAGAAATAGTTCAATATAATATATATCTTTCAGTCTATAATTATAAATTTAAGGTTGTCTAGTACATAGAGCATTCTAGTTTGTTTATCTCTATTTAGACAACGATATTTGTTTATTAGTAACAACCAAATGAACAGGAACAAAGTTTATTGAAGGGAATTCATCATAAATTTTCATCTGAATCCTAGATATTTGTCCTATATAAAATAATGAAATAATGAAAAGATAATTGACATAAAAATGATCAAGTATGCATGTATTCCTTACTGAATTAAGATTTAGTCATCATTTTCATCATTTATGTTTAATTCTAAAATATTGTAATAGTGATATAGTCTCATTCTACTATTGACCTAATACACAGGAGAAAGCTTGCCAGTATTATGATACACTATGAATAAAACTCAGAAGGCTGTTGCAAAATTGTTAATTCAAAAATACTCATGGATAAAAAATGAATAGTAGAATCAAAATGCAAGTTTATAAAAACTACTATCAACAAGTAAATGTCATAAAAATATAAATTATTTTTAACTGAGCAGGGTAACAACAAGAAAAAGAAAACATGTAATAAATAAGTTGTTATGATAAATTCAGTAGAATAAAACAATTTATTGAAAGCTTGTGACAAAATATTCAGTGCAAAACTTGCATAATATACCTTAGCACTGTTTAAAAGACTCCTTTGCTTTAATAAGCCACGCAAATTGCTAACATCAATTAAATATAGAAAAACTGAATCTGATACTTATCCCATTATTCTGATCTTTTTAACACAAAAGACCAGAAATCCTTACATTTTTAAATTATTTGAAATATTTTGAAGGCTCCAATGTATTCTCTAATCTGAGACTTAATATGACTTTGGCCATGAGAGCCCTTATAAAAACATCTGTAATTAAAAAATCAGAGTTTAATAACATTTTCTCCTATTTGAGGAGCTGATAAAAGGAATAATAATATCTTCATCTTCACTAAGTGACTTTATTATTTTGACTATTTATTAACTTATTTCATTATTATTAGGCTAATGTCTTAAATTATTTACTAAATCAATACTTGGATAATATAAGCCAATGTTTCTCAATCTGATCTTACTATAAAAATCACCTAAGGCCTTAAAAATACATATTTCCTGGCTACATTGCAAACCTAATGAATCCAAATATCTGGGTAAGAAGAATGAAGCAAATTTGAAAACTCCTATAAAATAATTGCCAAACAGAACTTCATTTTAGGCTCGGTACCCATAGCACAGTGATTATGGTGCCAGCCACATGACCAAGGGTGGCAGGTTCGAATTAAACAACATCTAAACAACAATCACAACTGCAACTCAAAAAAAAAAAAAAAAAAAAAAATAGCCAGGCGTTGTGGTGGGTGCCTGTAATCCCAGCTACTTCTGAGGTTGAGGCAAGAGAATGGCTTAAGCTCAAGAGTTTGAGGTGGCTTTGAGCTGTGATGCGATGGCACTCTACCCAGCATGACAGCTTGAGACTCTGTGTCAAAAAAAAGGAGAACTTCATTTTTGAATACCTGATGTTTCTCCCAAAGGAAGAAGTAGCTTCCTTGAAATTAATTCAACCAACAATTTAATATTTATTTAATAAGTTTATTCAATAAACCATATAGCATAACAGTTTTCCCTTTTGAACAGTATCTAGAACCAGACAGTGTATGGTGCCCCATGATCGCATTAATGTACACAGCTATGATTTAAAAAAAAAAAAATCAAAGTCTGATATTATAACTTATTAGTAGTCTGACTTTACCTATTTTATTTAAACTTCAATTTCCTCCTCTATAAAATGAGGTTAGCAATTTAGCTACTTGATGATGTGAGGTTTAAGTGTGTTCTCATGTGTAAGAAAATTAATATGTGTATCTGACACAAAATATTCAAGAAAGACTAGCCACTAATTTGTTGATTACTACTAATGATTGCTATTAATATAGTTGTATGTTGTGATTTGGCTGAGAAGGGGTGGTTAAAAATGACTAGTTGTAGCTCTTTAATGACTCACAATTTAATACAAGATACAAATAAATAAATGGGTATGTCAGTTATCTATTGCATCCATAACAAACACAAGAAATATGGCCTCTTAAAACATTCATTAATTTGTTCACAGTTTCCATGAGTCAGAAATTTAGGCATAATAGGGGTTAGCTGAATTTTTTCTTGGTATCTCACAAGGCCAAAGTCAAGGTGGTAGGACAAATTGGGCTTTTAGCTGGAAGCTCTGAGAAGGATCTGTTATCAAGCTCATTCAGTTTGTTGGCTCATTCAGTTTGTTGGCATAATTCATTTCCTTGAGGCTGTAGAAAAGTGCATGTTTCCATACTGGTTCTCACCAGAGGATCAAAGTCACTCCTAGAAACTGCATGTATTATTTCTCACACGTCCCTTTCCTTCTTTAAAACAGCAAAGCTGTGTTGAGTTAGTCACGTGCCTAGGATTTCTTTGAAGGTCACTTCTTCCTTTCTCTTCTGTTTTTAATGGCCAAAGTGATTATAGTGGGTCCAGCTTGGTAATACAGCATAATCTGCCTATTCTAAGACCAGATGATTAATGAATATCATTGTATCTGCAAAATTCCTTGTGTCCTGTATTTAACACATCCAGGGAAGTAACACCAGGAGAGAGAGATTATGGTGGTCAAAATTTTCCTATCACAATGAGAATTACAATATGTAATTATATATTACAATATGTAATTTCATTCTGTTGAAAATATCTCACATTGAAAAGGCAGTTTTGTCTGTCTCTACTGTCACATGGCACTCCCTCTGTGGCCCATTAACATGGGGCCATAATTGGCTCTTAAGGACACAGTTGAGCAATGTGTTTTCAAATGGCATAGAATTTTTATTGAAATTATTTTTCTAAAATCTCAGCAGCATCATGCTTATGAGTAATATGAATGTTAATTTCCTTCATTTGTATGTAGAAGCTGGGAATAAGAGTTAACTGAGATAAATGTGTGAAGTCTTTGTAAATTTAAGCACTAATCAAGTGTCAGTTAACTTTAGTATTATTGATAGAGTTATATATAATACAAGTTCAATGGAACAGTAAAGCGATTAATTCTGTACAGAAGAGATCACTTTAGAGAAGAAACTTTATTTATGTCAGATCATAAGGAAAATATAGACATGTAAGGCTGTTTGTTTTTGTACATACATGTACCAGCTGCCAACTTGTACTTACAATTTATCACATGCACAAGCTGCACTAAATGCCTTATGTGCTCAATGTGCCAAATCAGCAGTTCCCAGCCATTTTGGAACCAGGAACCAGTTTCATAGAAGACAATTTTTTCAATGGGCCAGGGTGTGGGAACAGTTTCAGGATGATTCAAGTGCATTACATGTATTATGTACTTTATTTTTGTTATTACATTGTAATATGTAATAAAATAATTATACAACTCACCATAACACAGAATCAGAGGGAGACCTGAGCTAGTTTTCTTGCAACTAGATAGTCCCAGCACTAGCATCATCACCTCAGCTCCACCTCAAATCATCAGGCATCAGATTCTCCTAAAGAGTGCATAACCTAGATTCCTCACATGTACAGTTTACAGTAGGTTTCACAGTTGCATAAGAATCTAATTGCCACTGCTGATATGACAGGAAGTGGAGCTCAGATTGTAATATAAATGATGGGGAGTGGCTGTAAATATAGATGAAAGTTCGCTTGCTTGCCTGATGCTCACCTGTTGCTGTGTAGCTCATTCTTTTTTTTTTTTTTTTTTTTTTTTTTTTTTTGCAGTATGGAAATTGCACCTGGGCTTTTTTTTTTTTTTTTTATTAAATAAAAGCTTTGCACATCGCTATTATCAGGGGG
>CAUYPK010145759.1:0-24442 GCA_963574355.1 Loris lydekkerianus
CATGGTTGCCAGGGTGATTAAGTCAATCGAACACAGGCAATCACTTGCCAGTTCTCCACTGCTTTTGTCCTCCTCTTGGGGTCCAGAAGTCCCTTGCTGGCTTCCTGTATCCTCAAAGGGATGATTATAGGCAGATCCCACTGGCCAGAGATGCCTGGAGTCCTGTCTCCCCAGACTCGCTGTGCCCAGTTGCAGGGAAGCTGTTACTCGGTGGCCATCTTTAATCCTCCTCAACCTGTAAATGAAAGTTTTATTAGAACACTGTTCTTTTCAGGGGTGTCCAATCTCTGGCATAGACCACATGCAGATTATTTGAGGACTGTTTTGTTTATCTGTAATGTGAGATACATATGGACCTTTTTTTTCTGCTCAGCAGCTTTCATTACTTTTTGTGTACTTTTTTTTTTTTTTTTTTTTTTTTTTTGGGAGACAGAGCCTCAAGCTGTTACCCTGGGTAGAGTGCTATGGCATCACAGCTAACAGAAACCTCCAACTCCTGGGCTTACACAATTCCCTTGCTTCAGCCTCCCAAGGTGCTGGGACTACAGGCACCTGTCACTATGCCCAGCTATTTTTTTTTTTTTTTTGGTTGCAGTTGTTATCGTTGTTTGGCAAGCCTGGGCTGGATTCAAACCCACCAGTTCTGGTGTATGTGGCCACTTGAGCTACAGGTGCCGAGCCAGTGTTTGTGTATTTAATATGTGGCCCAAAACAACTCTTACTCTTCCAACATGCAGTAGAAAAGAAAAAGGTTGGACACCTTGCACATATCATCTACGGTTCCATTTGTGATATGATAGCAGTTGAGAAGCCATGAAAGAGTTTGCAACATACAAACTCAATATTTACGATTTGGTCCTTTATAGAAAATTTCTCCTGATTCCTGATCTATTTCATCACCCATTCTTTCTTTTCATAGAGAAGGAGGATTTTTCTTGCTCTTCAATATAAACCAGCAATTTATGCCTTGAATCCCTATGCTAATTATCCGCTAATGGACTTAACTATATTATCTTATTTGTGTATTTCTGCAGCTTCTCTGTTTCCATTGACTATTCTAAAAATATGCATGCCTCCAAAATAAATATCCCCTAGTTTTCTATCCTTTCAGTATACCATCTGATTTTTCTTCTTCTCTTTACCACAAATGTTCTGATGGTAGAAGATGGAAGAACATATGAATACACATATATTCAATATTCTACCACCTGCCACCATCTCCTTCATTCATGGAATCTAACTTTAATCTGCTACCATAACTGTTCTCTCAATACTTACAAACTGAAAATACTTATTCTCTAAATTCCATTTATTAATTAAATACAAAGCCTTGCTCTTGCCTTGTACTCCTCTTTGCCATCATTTCTTCCTTTAAAAAGCTTACTGCAATTTCATTATTATCATTTTAAATTACATTCCATGCTCCTTATACAACAATAGAAAATTCAGCTGAGCAAAAAAGAGAAATTAAAATCACTCATAATCTCACAACTTTAAGTAATACAATGTAAATATTTTACTATAAATACACATACATATGTTTATGAATAGTTCTAAAAATCATATTAGGCATACTATTTTATAATCTGTTTTTTAGTGTAATAATTTATCATCCATCTTTCTATAAAAATAAATATATTTCTACACCCTTTTCTTTTGAATCTCTATCTTTACTTGGTATCTAAATTCACTTACTCACTTCCTACTTCACTAATTATCTCTCCTCTGGTTCTTGTAACATTCCTCACTCCCAACAATCTATTTTGAATTTCCTTCTCATCTCTGTATTCTCTTCTATAATCGCTTCACCACTTCAATTATCACTCTCATGAGGATGACTGCCAAGTCTGTATTTCTATCCATAATTTGCATTACAAATTCTGTTTCAAATTTCTACTGTTGGTAATTTTTCTCCAAATTCAATTGTCTAAAACTGAACTCATCAACTGTTCATCATAATGAGCAGCTTCTGTGATTACCGTCTCTGCTAGTAGCACAGACACTCAAATTCAACACTTATAAGTCATCCCTGCCTTTTATGACATTCACAGACATGCACAATCAATAATAGTATTTAGTTATAAAAATGACAAAATAATGGGAAAATGTGATGGTTCTCTATGTCATTATAATCATTGGTAAACTAATATTTAGCATTATCTGGGATGAAAAATTTGGAATTTAGAGTATAGAAAAGCTCCATTTTCTCTCATTTCTTCAAAAGTTAAACTAAAAATTTTTACAACTCAGGAAGGAGTATTTTTATGGCATTAAATCATTGGGAAAATGACCTGTACAATACAGTCTCTACATTTCGACTAGCTCAGTCAATATTCCTAATTCCTTTTACTACTTATAAAATAAATAAATAAAAAGTGATTCTTTTGATTTTATTTCTCACTTCATAGAGAAAAAACAGTTGCCATAAATCTTCATTTTGAGCAAAACTTTTATTAGCTTTATATTAAATATGCAAAGAAAATATCAATACATTCATATAATCTGATTTAATTATAAATATTCTCTGATACCTCAAAATTCTTATTTTATCAGACTTGTTTTCAGAGTTGATTGTTGAAAGAAAAAGAGTTATATTATTTACAGTTACAATAGATAAGACTCTGGGTAAACTCACACTTTGTAAATTATATATTTCAAAACATAAATGTAATTATAAATAAATTGCCATTAAATATGGTCAAATTTAAACTGCATATTGAATCTCACTAGAAAAATATATACCAAGAAGCAAACAAATCTTCAACTCTGTAGACATTTATATGTTCCTCCACCTGCTTGCCCAACACACCAAGATTTCTAGTATTACCTACCATTCATTATCTTTTAGAGCTTTTCCATGTGTAGCAAATAAGAATGATGTACAATAAATAATACTGAGATAATATTTTGGCATATAATTTACAATAATTTTAAATGGAAAAGTATATGAGAAGAAAGCAAAATAGTAATGGTAGAGACACCTGAAAATAAAAAAGGACTATCAGTTTTGAAAATTATTTTCCTAAAAGCTAAAAATTTAAGATATGAAAATAGTATTGTTTATACAATACAGAAAATAATATTTTGTTTAATAATGTATGTCCCTATAAAATATAAAATTAAGTTGATGTTTAAAAAAACAAGGATTTAGTTCCTCCGTGTATTTAGTAAATAAATACTAATTGAGCTCTACCATGTTCTAGGCACTGTGCTACACACTGAACGCACAATACTAAATAATACATAGTCCCCATGGTCAGGATATATAACCAAGTGAAGATTTAATAGTTAGTAAGAAAAAAATTTTTAAAAAAAAAACACAGTGACACTAACATTTAAATAAATAAAATGTACTCTATTGCTATTGATCATAATTCTTCATGTTGTTATATTAGCCATCCTACAATTCCAAAAACAAATTATATCAGACCATAGTAATCTCAGCAGTAAAGTTAATGCAATGATACAGGCACCATGATATTAATTTAAAAGTCACCTCATATAAGCTTCTTTCTCCTTTCAAAAATGTAGGATAGCACTATGAAAGGTGGTTTTTTAAATAACACACTATTACAGCAGAAGAAGGGCTCAGTGAAACAAACAAACAAAAAATACATAAAATAACATACTGATAAGATCTTTAAATATCTAAGAGAATGTTTTACACACACACCAAAAAAACTTGACTTAAGAAAAATACAATTTTCCTACCTTAATTTTTGCATATTTTATTGACATTCAAAGAAAAAATATTACCTATAAATAAATTCTACTGATGAAAAACCTCACTAACAAACCAAAGGCTTTCTTTGCCTAAGTATATGCTAAAATAATTATATCCACTACATTCTACTGATTCTATCTGCTTTGATATTTATAACTGTTACTCTGTAAAAACAATTATATCACATTATTCTGTTATATCTTTTTCTAATATTTCTATAAACAATATTACTTGCAGATAAATATTCAGAAGGTGACCAAGGAAATCAAATGCTAGAGAAAATTTTTATTAAAATAGTTATTGACTGTTCAATTAAGACTCATTTATCCTTATTCTTACTGCATCCATTTTTAAATTTTCATCCTATAATCTTCAAACTTTAAGTTAAATGAAACAAATTCAGTGTTTTATTTGTTTATAAGTTTCCACATGAATAAACTGAAATGTAGCTACAAAAAAATGGAACTCTGTTTCATATTAATAAATATACACTATTCAGAACAATTAAGATGACAATCTTACTATGTAAAATCAGATTATACCCAAAATATTATGGTTAGTTCTAGAGACCATATTTAAAAAGAAAAAGAGAAAGATATTCACAAACTGAGGAAGTTCCCCAAATGACTTTAAAAATAAGGGACACTCAAGTTAAATAAGAACAACTGATGGTACATGGAACTATCCTTACTACTGAGGATTTAAAGGGAGATTGAAAAGAAATTATAGAAAAAGAGTGAATAATAAGTAAGCAGAAGGCAGGTAAATTTAGGTCAGATTAAGGGCATTTTTAGGAAGACAGTTGTCTACTACTAAAACAAGAAGCCTTAGGAGTCATGTTCTTAATGACAAGATGTGTTCAAGTAGAGACAGTGACCACCTGAGAGATATTAAATACATTTCCTTCTACAATATTTATTGAGTGACAGGTATCAGACACAACAAATTTAAGAATATACTAACCTGTGAAAACAGGATTTGATGATCTTAAAACTGGAAAATAAATGCAATAGCCACTTTTCAACTCACCTTTTTTTTCTCTTGCAATATTATCACATCATATAATCGTGGGAGGAATGTGCAGTAATTTTGCTGTTCATCTTTCTTGATGTTAATATTTTCATAATGTAATGTCTTTTTCCTTTAGAAAATTCAGATAGAAATTTAGAGCTCTCAATTTTGAATGTATAAATGTTTCTATAAGCAAAGAGAATATTTTTACAGCAGCATTCATTTCCTGCTTTAAAAGTATGGGATAATTAAGATCATCTGAGGGTATTAGATGGATATATTTAAATTTTTCTAAAATATATTTATTTTGTTAGTTAGTTCTGCTTTTTCCAATTCACCACATTATTATAAACCTATTTTGATAATGATTCCAAAAAGAAAACAGGATCTGGAACATACATCTTTTTTTTTTTTTTTTGAAGTTTTTTTGGCTGAGGCTGGGTTTGAATCCACCACCCCCAGCATATGGGGTTGGCGCCCTGCCCCTTTGAGCCACAGGTGCCGCCCTGGAACTTACATCATTAATTAAAATAAAAAGCTACCAATAAAAGTTTCCTCTATGTTCTATTTACCACTGAAAATCTTTAAAATTTCAACTCCCTTGGTGTTTCAACTATTACTAAAAACAAGGGGGAAATAATTCTATGCTATTTATATCATAAAAGAATCAGGAAGAGAACATAAAGAAAGATCTTTGATTACCTCTGAGAAGAAAAGAATGTTTAAAAAAAGAAAAAATATTTTTTAAATGAAAAGAAAGTTTATTTTCATTTAATTTTAGGCAACCACAAGAAAGAAACAGAAACTAAATAAGCAATGATTAAAAGCCCAAACTTTGGAATCAGAGAGCCTGATAGGAATCCCAGCATTGCTACCTGCTAATTGTGTGACCTTATACAAATTCACCTAAATTCTGTAAGCCTCAAATTTGTCACCTGTAATTGAAAACAGTAATAGCGAATTGTAAGGTTTTAGCATTTAAAATAGGTAATACATGTGAAGTGCTTAGTACCATACATGGCTCAATAACTACTAGCTATTATTGAAATAGCCTATTCTAACTACACTACCATTTTTTCTATTTCTTAAACAGAACTTCAAAGAAATCTGATGTCCAACATTACCAGAAAACTATACTGAACATAATGCAGGTTAAAAAACAGACTATAGAAAAATACTTTTAAAAAATTGTTACACAATTGCCTTTATTCTCTTGTTCATTAATGCTATGATTTAAATGTACTTTTACCATTTTACTATTCTAGCTCACTTCACTGATTTTTATTCACATAAAATGGAACAAATGAACTTGTTTTCAAAACTTCAAAGATTTATTTATAAATAACAAATTTATATTTGAGATATCAAAAGTATCACATATTATTTAGGACTGTATCTTTTTCAAAAAAAAAAAAAAGTCCCATAAGTTTATCTTTTCATTAAGGATAACCAAGTATCTTTACTTTTGTACTAAATCAAGTCTCCCAGAATAATTGTGATTTAATAAACAAAATAAGAATCCAAAAAAAGAAAAAACAAAATAGCAGAAAATGTCTCAAGGAACCAAGACAACTCCAAATAAAAGATACAGTGTATACAGCCAAACCAAAGATCAAATTATGAAAATGGTGAAATAACTGAGGTGATGAGGAATGCAATCAATATTAATACATTCCTGCAAGCAAAAGTTAAGATACAAATGGAAGAGGAAAAACGGTAACAAAAATCAAAGTGAAGCATTAAAAAACAGAAGAATGGGAGCAGGACAAGATTGGGGAAGTAAAAAAGGACTGGCAGGAAAAACTACCATGCAAAATTGGAACTAACATTAATTAGAGAGAGTTCTGTTTATGTATGGGGTACTCAGTCAAATGTTTAGTAGCAAGGGTAGAAAACAATCATCATAGAACATACCTTTAAAAAGATAAATTTTGTTTTATATCATTTAAACCTCAATAAAATTGATATGAGAGAGAAAGGGGAGGAGGCAGAAAGAAAGGAAGGGTGTAAAGGAGGGAAGGAGGGGGAGAGAAAGAGAAACAGGCAAACCAGCAAATCTGGTATAAGAAAAGGATAGGACTAAAATACTGAACAACAAAAGCATATGTCAGAAAAGGGATGATCAGAATTAAAGCATTCTATAGACATTGTCTTGTCTAGAAGATTGATAATAGGATTAGGCTAAATATGCATGTTAAAGTTCTAGCATGAACTACTAAAAGAATAAAAATTTACAGAGATGTATCTTCCATATTAAAAGAATGAAAAAATGAAAAAAGCAATAGACTAGAATATAAAGTCCCCAAAACAAAGACCATGTTTCATTTTTTTATTCTCTGTGAATAAGTTAGGTACTGGCATACAGCAAGAATACAAACAATGTCCATTCCAGGAATGAAAGTAGCACAATAGTCCAAGTAAGAGCCAGAGATACAAGTATTCACTGCTAGTATACAGATAGGTCTGAATCTGTCTAACAAATTAATTGAGTATATAATCACTATGAGACTTGCTGGGAGAAAACCAATGCTCTGAGAGAGAATCAGGCAGATAAGCTGTATTCCTTCTTGCTGTTGTTGTTGTTGTTGTTGTTGTTGTTGTTGTTGTTGAGACAGAGTCCCACCCTATGCCCTGAGCAGAGTGCAATGGTGTCCTAGCTCACTGCAACCTCAGACCCGGGCTGTGGGCATCCCACTGCCTTAGACTCCAGAAGCTGCTGGGAATACAGGTGCTTGCCACTACACCTGGCTGGGTTTTTCCATTTTTTTAGTATTTGGGGTCTCACTCTTGCTCAGGCAAGTCTCCAACTCCTGGGCTCAAGCAATTCTCCCTCAGCCTCCCACACTGCTGGGATTACTGGCATGAGCCACTGCACCCAGCTTTGCTGTACTCTTTTTTTAAAAAGATGAATTGTGGACGGTGCCTGGAGCTCAGTGGGTAGGGCACCAGCCACATATACCCAGGCTTGTGGGTACAACCCAGCCAGGCCAGCTAAAACAGTAACAACTGCAACAACAACAACAACAACAAAAAAAAAAGTAGCTAGGTGTTGTGGCAGGCACCTGTAGGCTCAGCTACTTGGGAGGCTGAGGCAAGAGAATCACTTAGGTCCCAGAGTTCAAGGTTGCTGTGAGCTGTGATGCTACAGCACTCTACCCAGGGCGACAGCTTGAGACTCTGTCTCAAAAAGAAAAAAAGAAAAAGAAAAAAAAACTGAATTGTGTGAAAGAATGGTAGAATCTATGTACAACATAGCATTTGTTATTCAACTTTGCCTTCTATGGATTCATGTTAAAACCTTACTGTAGGTAAAGGAGAAAATACAGAAGGAGTTATTTTACCAGTAATATATTTACTAGTTAAACTTTATTAATATTCTTTCCAACCTAATATTATAGCTCTGATTCACAATGACTGAGAATGCATTCTAAATCCATCATGTAGTCAGAAGAATGATAGATGACAGCCAGGGATAAAGTGGTGAACTCTGGATCACTTTCTTTTCTATTTTACCTGATCTTTTCTCTCCTTAATAATTAAGGATTATATATTTTAATGCTTTGTTACTTTTAAGCCACGTGATCTTGAATATGTTGTTTATACTCTGACACCTGGATTTTTCTCTGATAAAATAGGTATAACAACAGTACCTAGACAGGGACTTGTGAAGATTAAATGAAGTGATACAGGTAAAGTAGGTGGCACAGGATATGGCTGATAAAAAAGCAATAGCTCTCATATAGGTTACTCCTATATATAATACTTCTTAGAGTTTTTCATACAAATTTTTCCTTTTGGCCTAATCTGAATTACTAGAATACTTTATAGCTAAGAACTATTAATAAAGGTATACATTTTTTTAACTTACTGAATGATATCATACTGTCCAGGACCAGGACCTGACTTTTTAGGTAACTCCCTTCTTCCTGAAGAGTTGCCAAAATGTATACCTTTGTATTTCAAAGTTGCATTAGAAACACCCTGGAAAAAAAAAAGTAAAGATGAGACTAAAACATGAAACAATGTTTACCTTTGCATAAGTCAGTGAAGACTCAGGCTACAAAAGAAATGTACATATATCAGTAGCTTTCATATATTCCAACAACAGTCAAGCTGAGAATCAAATAAAAGATGTAAATCCATTCTCAGTAGCAGCAAAGAAAATAAAATACCTATGAATGAACTTAGCAAAGGAGGTGAAGCATAGGGAAAACTATGAAATACTGAGGAAAGAAGTTGCAAAGTATAGAAACAGAAAAATATACCATGCTCATCCATCAGCAGAATCCACATTGCTAAAATGGCTATATTACCCGAAGTAATTTACAGATTCAATGCAACTCCCATTAAAATACCATTTTCTTGCAGATCTGGAAAAAATAGCTCTACACTTTGTATGGAACTAGGAAAGATCCTGAATAGCCAAGACAGCCTTATGTAAATAAGAACAAAGCTAGCAGCATCACATTACTTGACTTCAAGCCATACTACAAGGCAATAGTAACAAAAACAGCATGGTATTGGCACAGAGACAGAGACATAGGCCTACAGATCAGGATTGAGAACCAAGAGATTAAACCATTCTCATATTTCTACCTAATTTTTTGACAAAACAGATAAAAACATACACTGGAGAAAAATCCATGTGCAATAAATGGTACTGGGAAAACTAGACAGACACATGTAAAAGACTGAAACAGAATCTGCACCTCTTGCCACTCACAAAAATTAACTCATGATGGATAAAAGACTAAGCCAGGAAACTATAGGAATCCTAAAAGAAGATTTTAGAAAAACTCTTAAAGATACGAGCCTAGGCAAAGAATTCATGAAGAAGAGCTCAAAAGCAATTATAGCAACAACAAAAATAAATACATGGGTCCTGATCAAATTTAAAAGTTTATACACAGCCAAGGACACAATCAAAAGAGCAAATAGAAAATCCACTGAATGGGAGAAAATATTTGCTTGCTATATATCTGATAAAGGATTGATAACCAGAATCTACAGAGAACTCAAAAAAATCAGCAAGAAACAACCAAACACCCCCTTTAAAAGGTGGACAAAATACATGAATGAAAACTTTTCAAGTGAAGATATACTAATGACCAACAACTCATGAAAAAATGCTCAATCTCTAATTATTAGGGAAATTCAAACCAAAACCACAAATGAGATATAACCTAACTCTAACAAGTTAGGTTTAAAAAGTCATATTAAAAAGTTCCAAAACAACAGATAACTGGTGTAAATGCAGAGAGACACTACTGGTGGGACTGCAAACAAATGCAACCTGTATAGAAAATTGTATGGCGGGCGGCGCCTGTGGCTCAGTGAGTAGGGAGTCAGCCCCATATACTGAGGGTGGTGGATTCGAACACAGCCCTAGGCCAAACTGCAACAATAAAAAAAAAAAAAAAAAATAGCTGAGCTTTATAGCAGATGCCTATAGTCCCAGCTACTCAGGAGGATGAGGCAAGAGAATCAGCTAAGCCCAAGAGCTGGAAGTTGCCATGAGCTGTGATACCACTGCACTCTACCAAGGGTGACAAAGTGAGACTCTGTCTCTAAAAAAAGAAAAAAGAAAGAAAAGAAAATTGTATGGAGATGCCTCAGAGAACTAAAAGTAGATCTCCTATTTGACCTAGCAATCCCATTGCTAGCCATATCCCCAAAGGAAAAAAGGTATAAAAAGGAAACTGGCACTCAAATGTTTATAGCAGCCCAATTCATAACCACAAAGACATGGAAACAACCCAAGTGCCCACCAATGTACGAATGGATTAATAAATTATGGCATACACATACCATACAGTACTATTCAGCCATTAAAAAAAAAAAAATGGCAGTCTAGTATCTTTTGTGACAACATGGATAGAACTGGAAACCACCTTCTCAGTGAAACATCACAAGAATAGAGAAACAAACACATGTGCTCAATACCAAATTGGAACTAATCTATCAATACTTAAGTGCACATATGGAAATAAATCTCAGTAAAAATCAAGCTGGGGGTAGGGGGAGGAGGGGATGGGTAAATTCCCATCTATTTGATTCAATCTTTACAAAAACAAAGTATGTAAACAAAACATGTATACCTCTCTAATATTCTGAAATTAATTAAACAAAGAAAATGAAAATGGGAACAAGTTATAAAACAATGTTTACCTCTACATAAGTCTAAACCTTAAGCATGGATAGCCTCAGTCATGGGGGTTCCACTAGTAAATGCTAAGGTGTTTTTTGACAGATCCTAAGTAAAGTTGTCACCATTGTACCCTATCCCAATCCTGAGACAGCCAGGATTCCCAAAGAAGTGCCTCTAATATTAGCATATTCCCCAGCAACATCAACAGCTTTATTCTTGGCAGTACACTCACAGTATATCTACAACCTTAAGGGACAATGAAAATTAGCTCCTTATCATTTAAAAAAAAAAAAAGAGGGGATAGTATTATTTAGGGCATGGTAAAAACTTATTAACAATTATCTTAAACAGATTGAAAAGTGCAATATTACCAACAACCATGAGATAACTTCTAATTACCTAGTATTGAAAAAATATTCATGAAATATTTTCAAATACTAACAAATAGTTAACAATAAATAAAGCACTCTTCCAGTTCATTTTGTTGTCAACACTTAAGGACAGGATGAGTCCTTTAATGACAAATTATTTGTGACCTGAGAAATCAACATTCATTTTTCCTTTATACCCATTATAATAAATTTAAAAATTAAGCATGAACCATAAAACATTTAAAGACCTGATTTCATCAGAAACTAAAATAATAAAGCATAACACAATAACAGTCATATCCTATACAGGAATTCTGTTCTCTTGACCTAACACATTCTTAATTGAGCAACAATCAAAAAAAATTTTTTAAACTCATTTTTTTAACTGATGGTGGAAGGTAAACTCTAGTTTACTTACTTTCAATTAGTATTTATTTAAATATAGTTTTAAAATAAGTTTGGATTATCAAAATTATATATATATATAGCTTATATATAGTTACATACATAGTTTTATATGTATAAATACAACCCCTATGATATAAATGTATAGCTTAACTGTATAAAACAGTGTGTCAGTTGTTCTAGATGGCTACTACTATTCTAGAGCAATGAAACCAACCTTTCTCAATGACCATTATAAATAATATTAATGTAATAAATACCAATATTACTGATAAAACACATAATTTTGGTTCAAAATGGTGAATCAAACTCATATCCACCTACCCACAAACTTCAAAAAAGTACACAAAATGACACAAGTTATAAACACTATAAACTAAAAGGTACCACTCACACGTCAGAAGCTTTAATGAACTTCGTAAAGATACAACACAGCAGGGACTAGAATCAGAAAATGACCTCTCTACATGTAAAAAGAGCCTCAGCTGAATACAATTAACATTCCCAGAAAGACAGAAACTGGAAATAAGAATGAACTCTGAGTAGTGAGTAGAGCAATTCTCAAAGCCACTAGTACCTTTTGAGAGTTGCACCAGTACCATTACATGATGTGAGGAGAAGAATGCTAACTCCCACTTTATTCTCAGCATGGGTTGTTGAAAATAGGTTGGAAGCACTGTCTCTGGCCCCAAATGACTTTTTAGTTAGAGAGGCACCACTCCAGAAAGCTTTGGGATGGCCACAACAAAATCCAAAAAGAAGCTAGTATAGCACTAAAGTTCCCTACTATATGAAAACTTTACTTCCTTGAACTTACCACTAACAACTAGCCCTCAGATATCATAAAATATAAGCACAATAAAAACTAAACTTTCCCTTCCACAACTACCTGTCCTGAAAGAATTAAATAAGGACTATGATGGTAAATTGACTGGGTGAAGGAATGCCCAGATAGCTAGAAACCATTATTTCTGGGTATGTATGTGAGGGTGTTTCTAGAAGAGAATGGCATTTGAATCAAAGTACTGAGTAAGGAAGATCAGCTTCACTCAATCACGGTGGGTACCATCCAATTGGTTGAGGGCTCAGATAGAACAAAAAGGCAGAGGAAAGGCAAATTAATTCTCTTCTGTATCTGGGACACCCATCTTTTCCTGTCCTTGGACATAAGAACATAACTCCAGGTTCTCCAGTCTTTGGATTCTGGGACTTGCACCAGCTGACTCTCAGGTTCTCAGCCTTCATCTCTAGACTAAGAAGCCGGGGTGGGGAACCTGCATTCTTAATTACATCATCATCTATCCTGGTTTTCAGGTCTTCAGGCTTGGACTGAGCTATGAGAACCAGCTCCCTTAGTTCTCCAGCTAAAAGATAACGTATTGAGGGCCTCCTCACTCTCCGTAATCATGTGAGCCAATTTCCACAATAAATTGTCCTTTCATACATACAGTTATGCACTGCATAATGACATTTCATTGAACAATGGACCACATGTACAACACTGATCCCATAGGATTATAACAGGATATACAGAGAGCGCCAAAAAAATGTATACTTTTTTAAGAAAGCAAAAACTGGGATTAAATTTGTAATACCCAAGTCATGTTTGACTTCTACAATTATTAGAGGTGCTCAACATGACTTGTATTGATCTTTCATCTTTTGTTATCAGTATACATTGAGTATTACAATTTTAATGCAGTTTTTCCTTTCTTAAAATGTGTATATATTTTTGGACACCCTCTGTATTAATATTTATTATATCCTTTCTATGATTGCATATCTTTATCTGTATAATCTTTTACCATTCAGTACAGTATATGCTGTATAATCTTTTACCCATTCGTAGTACATGCTGCCCAGGTGGTAGCCCAAATCATCTAGATTTGTGTAAGCATACTCTATGATGTTCACGTAATGACAAAATCACCTAACAATGCATTTATCAGAACATATCCCCTTCAGTAAGTTATGCATCATCTGTGTATATATTGGTTCTCTTTCCCTGCAGAACACTAATATAGGGACTAACACAATCTCTGACCTAACTTCAATGTTTGATGAAGTGAAATGAGACCTATGTTGATTCTTTTTTCACTGATGCAATCTCATAGAAAAACTTAATGATAGTTTTTATGAACATTTATCCTGCTTAGATTTTAGTAAAATCTCTTGCTTATTCCTTTCTTGGGGTGATGAAGAATGTTGGGAGCTGACAGTATAGAAACAGGAATTCACTAGCTATACTCAGGTAGGATTCAGACACGTTTTGGAATGTCTGGGGAACTAATGGAGCAAACCAACCAAAAGGCAAATGTAAAAACTAATCTTATGGGAAGTAGCTAATCATGATGACCATTACCCAGTTAAAAAAAAAAAACAACAACAACAAAAAAACTTAGTATCAAAAGAATGTCAATGCTAATACTAAGTATTTTCTGTTGCTGAATTTGCCTCCTAACATAGACATATGTCAAGATATAAATCCCTTATAGATTTATGCCATATCCTGTGAAGTGCAAAGAAAAATCCATGGTAAAAATCTAAAAGAATTGTTTCATGAAAACACTATTAAAAATCAGTACTTTGGGACCCCAATTTTGGACTTTTCCAATAGTGCTTTACACAAAGAGAAAAGGACATTATCTTTCTCCCTCCATTTCACCCCAGCTCATCATGCAGCTTTAGTTGAGAATAAGAACATTGGTGGCAATATCCAACAGAGCATACCATCTGCCAAAGGACTGAAGTGCCTGGTAGAGTAGCAGCTGTACACAGTGGAAATAGACTTGTTCAGGAGCATAATTGAAACAGCCCTGAGAACTACAAATACCTGAGAAGAATAACTTTCCGAAAAGCTGGACTGGAGGTCCTCTACTTTGGTAAGTAGCAACAAAAAATTTTGATATTTGATTTGGAAGAGCCCAGAACCCGGGCAACCATTAGAAATCTCTTTTTCAGAGGAGATTTCACAAACAAAGTGTGTGGTTGAAATTATGACACTAACACATTTGCTAATGGTAACATGCTGAGAACTACCTGTATCATGCCTAGAAAGCAGACCATTCGTGCTTGAATAATGTACTTCGGGACTTCTAATTCTTCACAAATTCTATTTCCATATTTAATTACGGAGGGACAGAGGGGTAGTTGCATAGCCTTGTCTTCATTTAATTGTCCGTGAGAGTGACAGTTAGTAATTCTTCTTCAAGTTATTTTATAGCATTCACTTAAAATAATGCAGGTCCATGCTGAGTTTGCTTCAATTAAGACATATTTTATTTCCTAATGACTTTCCAAATTGACAGTGCCCTTGAAGTTGGTATTGTCAACTTCTTGATGTTAAAGAAAGTGTGATTTAGAGTTAAGAGTGTATCAATTTATTCTTTATTTTCTGTCTGTATTTTAAAAGCCTTTTAAATTAAATTTCAGAGGGAACATTCACCTTAGATTAATGAGTTAAGTAGTTGTTGATTCACATGGCCTAAATGAAATAAACTCTAATTTTGAGTGTGTATATGCATACTTCATCTTTTCTTCTACTAGATTACCTTTAGAATTGTTAAATAATTAAATCATAAAATCTCAATAATGTGAATTCAGTTGAAAAAAGTTTCTTGGACATAATTCTGCTCTCTGAACTACTGTTAAAAGAATTAATATATAACGTTAACATGATTTTTAGCTGATAAAAAATGTGAGGTAAGAGATGACATCAAAATGCTTTCTTTTCTTTTGCTACTGTCTAATAACCTTTCATTTCAGTCTGAAGAAAATCATTTAGTATTTCTTTTAGGGAGTGTGCTAGCAACAAATTCTGTCAGTTCCCGTTTGTCTCAAACATCTTATTTTCTCCTTTGTTTTCAAGGAACAGTATTGCTGATGACATAATTCTTAATTAAAAGTCCTTCTTTTCAGAAATTTGAGTATGTCACTCCACTGCCTTCTGGCCCACCATGGTTTCTGATCATCTGTTAATCTTTTTGAGAATTCCTTGCATATAGTATGTCACTTTTCTCTGGCTGCTCTCAAGATTCTCTCTTTGGGGGGGGGGAGGGGCATTCAACAATTATGAAATATCTTAATGTGCATCTCTTTTCATTTATCCTACTTGAAGTTTGTTGAGCTTCTTCGGGCACATTAATGATTTCCATCAAATTTGAGATGTTTTTAGCCCTTATTTCTTCAAATATTCTCTCTACCCTTTTCTCTTTCTCCTTTCCTTCTGGAATTCCTATTATGCACATGTTGGTATGCTTGATGGTGTCCCACAGATCTCTGACCTCTGTTTATTTTTCTTCATCTTATTTTCTTTTCGTTCATCAAACTGCACAATATCAATTGACATGTATTCAAGTTCAATGATTCTTTCTTCTGCCAGTTCAAATCTCCTGCTAGCTTCTTCTAGTAAATTTTTAATTTCTATTATTATATTTTTAAATTCCATAATTTCCAGTTGGGTTTTGTCCTATAATCTCTGTTTATTCATTGATATTCTCTATTAAGTGGAATAGTTCTTATACTTTCCTTTAGTTATTTAGATATAGCTTTCTTTATTTCTTAGAGCATATTTAAAACAGCTGATTGAAAGATGTTATCTAGTTTAAGTCCAATGCCTTAGCTTCCTCAAGAACAGCTTCTTTTCTGGGTATACAGGCCATATTTGTTATATTCTTTGCATGTCTCAAAATTTTTGTTTAAACTGGATATTCCGCATAATGAGACAACTCAGGAAATCAAAATTCCTTCCCTAAGGTTTGTTTGTTTGTTTAGTGATTTTCCTAGGCTAATTTGCTAAACTCTTCATTCTTAGTCATGTGTGTACAATGAAGTCTCAGACTGATTAGCTGGGTGGTCAGGTAATGATTCGACAAATATTGCCTTCTTGAACCAATAAGTTTCCAACCATTGCAAAAGTGCTCCGTGCATGTGTTGGGGGACACCTTCAATACTCGAGCAGTCAGTTTAAAAGTGTGTCTTAGCCTTCACTTTCTGTTTATGTAAAACTTCAAGACCACCTAGAGGCAAGAGCTTATATATTCTTAAGTCTGTCTTTTGCAGTGATGAGCTACCAATTTTGAAACTACCTTCAACGTACTATGGATTAAGCAAGTAAGTACATAATTGAGGATATTGGAAGGTAGGTTTCTCACTGTGGAAAAGGGGAGCTCAAATGTAGAAAGGGAAAGACTAGACAAAAACCTGAGGTGTTGGACTGAAACTGGAGATATAGATATAAACTCAAAGATTTTAATAGGCATATATATAAGAAATAAGTATGGATTTCTAACTGTGCATTGACATGACCTAGAAGCAATGGCACCTCGGTAGCAATGTACCTAGCAGAAAGATCTCCTTTTGAAATATAATTTCCTTCTATAAAAGTAGAGCTCTTTAAAGAAATGGCTGATTGAAAAACTGGGGCGGGGAAAAGAAAAAGATGAACCTAGAGTTTCTTTTTATACCAGAAAAGATGCTTAAAGAATAAGAGGAACATGTCAAAAGGACTTCATAAATGACATGAGGGGCTCCCAAGGGTCAAATCCAGCAACAATGAAGCCTCAAAATAAATAATTCCTATTTTTTAGTAAAATAGAAATTCATAAATCCATACAGATACATACATATATGGAAAAGAAAACAGACAAAAGTCTTTATAGTAAAGGGCCAACAAATATTTAAAAACACAGAAAATCACCATTTGATAAACATCACAATAAGATTGATTTAAGTGTCATCAATAGATGTTAGCAGGTGAAAGTTCAATGAAGAATAGGATATCTATTTAGTCTTAAAGTAATTCTCCAAAGATATTTAATTTATAGGCGATAAAACTAGAGGATACCACCTCTAGTTAACATCATCAATTATGAGATAAATAAACATCTTGTTCTTCGTCATGTCATTCCTTAAGAACCAATCTCTTCTGTAGTATGCCTGCCAAAATATATAACATTAACTTATTCATAAGAAAACATAAACAAGCCCATAACTGAGGCACATTCTATAAAATAAATAAACTGTACTGTTCAAAAAATGAAATTTTCAAAGATGATGAAAGACTGAATAACTGTTCTAAACTAAAAGAATCTAAAAAAGACTAATAAATTTAATATCACATTAGACTCTGAATCAAAAAATGTTTTTCTACAAAGGATATAACTCAGATAATTAGCAATATTGTTAAAAGATCTGTAGACTGGGTAATAATATTGAATAAATGAAATGTCCTGATTTTAATAATTTCATTGTGGTTATAAAACAAAATATCTTATTCTTAGGACACACACATTAAATTATTTAGAGGAAAAGAGGCATTATTTCCAAAATATATTCTCAAGTCATTTAATTAGATAGTAATATAAACATATAAGGAGCAAAACATAAGAAAGCAAATGTGATAACATGTTAACAACTGTAGGATCTGGGTAAAGGGTACATAAGGATTACTATTATTATTGCAACTTTTTTCCATAAGTCTGGAACTATTTCAAATTTTCTTTCTTATCCTGCTTCCCTTTTCCTTTATAAAAGCTATGATTTTTGAGAAGTATTTTTGTTTTGTTTTGTTTGGAGTTTTTTGAGACGAGGTCTTGGCTTTGTCACCCATGACAGGGTACAGTGATGCAATAGCTCACTGCAACCTCAAAGTCCTGGGCTCAAGTGATCCTTTGACCATAGCCTCCCAAGTAGATGGGACTATAGGTGTGTACCACCATGTGCAGCTAATTTCTTTTATATTTTTTGTAGTGATAGGGTTTCCTCTTGCTCGGGATGGTCTCAAACTCCTGGCCTCAAACAATCTTATAATCCTCCCAAAGTGCAAGGATTATAGGTATGAGCCACTACGCCCAGACTTTTTAAAATTTTTTAAATCATCTTTTAAAAGAGAAACTTATCTAACTAGGAACAATGAATGAATTTAGTCTAATATATCTGTCTGGTTAACAGGTGGGGTAGCCTCATGTTTGTAATCCCAGCACTCTGGCAGGATGAAGCAGGAAGATCGCTTGAAGCCAGGAGTTCAAGACCACCCTGGGCAACATAGCAAGGTCCCATCTTCTCAAATAAGAAAAATTATCCAAGGATAGTGGTGTATGCTTGTAGTCTTAGCTACTTAGAAGGCTGAGGCAAGAGGATCACTTGACCCAGAAGCTTGAGTTTACAGTGAACTAAGATCACTGGTTAAATATGAAAATATAAAGTGAAAAAGGGAACAACACACATATTGTATAATATTTACTTAAATTTTTAAATCATAAAAGTATGTATCATTAGTGTTTGAATATGTAGTAAAGGTTTAATGTTTATTTTGACAAAAGGAGATGGATAAAGAAGAGAGAATGGGGTAAAATCTATCATAACATACATACATTATCTTTTAAACTATAGCTAATCCAAATGTGAAAAATTTTTACTATGTGTAATATCCAGATGATGGATACATGGATATCCATTACTATTTTTGCACTATCTATATGTTTGATACATTATATAAAATACAATTAAAATATTTTAGGAAAAATATATTAACAATTAAAAAGATTTAAAACACTCAAAACTTCCAAGTACACCTACTGTCACAAACCAAATGCTTTTGGAGGCTAAGCCCAAAGATGGAGATAAATACAAACTAATAACTGTAGAATGTTGGAAATGACGGCCAAGTCAAATACTAAGAATACCTTTTGAACAGAAACTTCTCTGATGAGACAGGCAAGGTCTACAAACACGTGAAAAAATGCTCATCATCCTTAATCATCAGAGAAATGCAAATCAAAACGACTTTGAGGCATCATCTAACTCTAGTAAGATTAGCCCGCATCACAAAATCCCAAAACTACAGACATTGGCATGGATGTGGAGAGAAGGTAACACTTCTACACTGCTGGTGGGAATGCAATGCAAGTCCAAGTCATAACAGCCAAGACATGGAAACAGTCCAAGTGACCATCAACCCATGAATGGATTAACGAATTGTGGTGTATTTACACCATGGAATACTATGAAGCCGAAAAAGATGAAGACTTCACATCTTTTATGTTTACCTGGATGGAGCTGGAACATATTCTTCTTAGTAAAGTATCCCAAAAATGGAAAGAAAAGTATCCAATGTACTCAATACTACTATGAAATCAATATATAACCCCCAAACATTCATATGAATGGGAAAACATAACTATAGTTCAGAAACTAGAAGGGAAGGGGGGAAGGTGGGACGAGGGAGGATATTTGGGGGACCTCACCTAACATGCATGATGCAATGGTACATTTCAAAACTATTAAGAAATGAGTATAATTGTGATGAATGTGTTACTTAGTTATATGTAAGCATTTCACATTGTATATCAAAGCAGTACACTGAACCCCATAAATACATCAATGTACAAAGTTAATATTTAATAAATAATAATAATAATCATAAATATCCAGGTGTTGTGCCAGGTGCCTGTAGTCCCAGCTACTTGGGAGGCTGAGACAAGAGAATCACTTAAGCCCAAGAGTCTGAGGTTGCGGTGAGCTGTGACACCACAGCACTCTACCAAAGGCAACATAATGAGACGCTGTCTCAAAAAAAAAGGAATATGGTATTCCTTTCCATTTGTTTAATTCTTCTTTTGATAATTTCATACAGAGCTTACAAATTTTTTAAGTTTATTCCTAATTGTTGGTACCTTTTTTTATTGCCATCATAAATGGAATCTTTTTATTAATACACATTTTCTAAGTGATGGTTGTTTACATGTATAAGGGTATTGCTTTCTGTATGTTAGTTGTACATCCAGACTACTTACTGAATTCTCTTACAGTGCTAGTAGTTTGGCTATTGATTACATATTTCAGGTTTCCCAGGTATATGCTCTACTTCTATAAATAATTATAATTTTACTTTCTTTTCAAATTTTATCTCTATAATCTCTTTCTCTAATCTAACTTCATTGACCTATACCTGTAAAACAATGTTACATAAGAGTAATAATAGTAGACTTTCTTGTTAAGTCCCTGAATTTAATGCAAATGTCTTTAGTTTTTCACATTATAGATGATTTTGGCTCTAAAAAAAGAATACCTTTTCTTTGCCTGAGGTGTCTCTTCATCCTTTCCTTAATTCTATGCTTAATTTTTGCCATTTTCCTCACTAAGTTTACTTCTTTCAGGTCTCATAAAAGTACAAAAATACAAGGCAGAGGCAAGATGGCTGACTGGAGCCAGTTTTCCACAGAGGCTCCCATCCAGAAGGAGAGTTAAAGGACAGAAGTTTAGTAAGTAACCTGGTGGATTAGAGCTGAGCCAAGAGAGAAGGTTGAAGAATGTACATTAATCCTGCTGAGGTGAGCTGCGACCCCAAGAATAAAAACAAAAGGTACAAAATCTATCACCAAGCAGATGGGAGTCCCCTCCCCCATGAGAACAGCTTGCAGTACTCCATATAGACAAGCGAGCAGACTTCAAAAGTCCTCCCATTTTATCCCATGGGAGAGACCTTCTAAAAACTGAACCTCCTTCCCCTACTAGGGTGCCATGGTGCTCCCCTGCCAGGCATAAAATTGTATAAAACTGTATATATTCTCTACGTGTAATTCTGAACTCTGAGAATTCCCCTCCACTCTCACTCCAAGGTCTAGAAGCCTGTCTCCCAGGAGTCCAGATTCTTGGGTATTTTCTCAAGAGATGTAGACAGGGCAAGGACTGCTACTGGTCAGTGCTGATTCTGTGGCATGGAAGTAAGGAGAAGATGGTCAGCTGAGAGGGAACCATACAGGAGTGGCAGTGCCCCTAGACACAGAGTAGCAACTGCAGCAGCAATAATAGGGCTCACACCCCTGTCTCTCTGGGCAACCAGAGGAGGCCAGGCATCTTCTCTAGTGGCAGCCATTGGTGGAACAGATCCAGGATGGAAACACAGGCCCTGTGAGTAAAGGGTTTGACTGAGGTGGTACTGGCCTGGGCAGAGCATGGGGACTAGAACACATGACTGCGCAGAGACCGCAGACTCTCAGGACAGGTCTGACCCAGAGGGCCACTTACTGAGCCTAAGATGCACCCGGCCCTCAGGGGATCATAGCTGAGACAAATGCGGGCAGGCAGAGGCTAGAACACAAAGCTAACTGTGCCATCCCAACAGAAACTGTAGCTGAGACTGGGCAGCAGCACAGACTGAGCCTGAGTCACAAGTTCTATGAACTCAAACAGCATCTGTTCTGTAAGGGAATATAGCTGAGACAGAAACAAATTCTGCGAAGTTGTTCTGTTCTGTTAGTAACATCAATCAGGGGCAGGGCTGAAACTGAGTGAACTGCCCCAGCCTCCATTAAGCACCCAAGGTTGTCAGGCCTCACCTCCCCCTGCTGGATAGTGGCAGAGAGCAGCAGCCTGGCTGAGGAGATATTGATCTCCCTGTGATTCAGGCAGGCGCAAACCCCTGGAGTATCTGCTCATTGGAAGGAATGGGTCACAGCCCTGCGGGGTTATCAGTGACTGGGTGTGACAGAGGTGCAAGGTAGGGAAGGAGGCATCAACCTTCCCAGACTAATCTATTTGCTGGATGGGTCCTCCTGACCTCACAAAGCACCAGAGCAAGTCAAATTTGAGTTGCCAGCAGACCACTACGATCTAGTTGCCAGACACCTTTTGAACTCTCCCACCTGAAACAGGTGCTGACTGAGAGAATTGATTTGGACCTCTTGAATTGGGCCAATCACCCAAGGACTATCCAAGTGGTACCCTGGGTGTGTGGCTGTAGGAAGATTTGATTTTCCTTTTCTAATAGTTGCCTGTGGGGGGGCGAAGTGACTTAATTGCTGGTATTTCTCCACAGCTGAGACTTCAACCCAGACTAACTGATTTCCTAGGGTAGGACAAAGACCAGCTGAAAACAAAACAGAGCCACTTAGCCCCACCACACCAAGTTGGTCCCAAGATCTCAGGCCATAGCACTGTACAGGTCCATGGTAAAGCTCCAGGGGAAAAGGTACATACAACAGTCCCAGGTTTGGGTAAAGGGCTGGTTAATTACTACTCCTGTAGCCCCCAACCCAAATTCTATTTATCCGCTCATCTAGTCAAATGGTGTAAAATAATTATGGGACAGAATCAGTGAAAAAACTCCTATAACACAAATAACCAGAGTTGATCAATCACCCCAAGGAAAGCTATGGCAGACATAACTGAAGATCCCATTTATAAACAGATGACTGAGATGTCAGAAATCAAATTCATAATTTGGATTGCAAAGAAGATTAATAGAATAGAGGAAAAGTTGGAATTATAAATTCCAGGAGCATTTCAAAAGTTGTCTAAAGAATTTAAAGACAAAATCACCAAAGATTTTGGCACATTGAGACAAGAGTTTGCAGCCCTCAAAGATCTGAAAAATACAGTAGAATCCCTCGGCAACAGAATGGAGCAAGCAGAAGAAAAGATTTCTGACATTGAAGACAAAGCTTTTGAATGCTCTCAAACTATTAAAGAGTAAGAGAAAGAAAGAGCAAAAACAGATCATTCTCTTAAAGAGAAGAAAACTAATATTTGCCTCATAGAAATCCCTAAGGTGACGAAGTGGCTTTGCAAGGTACAGTGGCTCTTCTTCCTGAAATTAAGAAAGAGAATTTTTCAAACATGCCAAGAGATTATGAAATTCAGATACCAGACAGTTTTAGAACCCCAGCAGGACTCAACCCAAATAAGACATCCCCCAGGCATATCATAATTAACTTCACTAAAGTTAATATGAAGGAGAAAATTATGAAAGCAGCCAGATATAAGAAAACCATAACCTACAAAGGGAAGAAAATTAGAATGACTGCAGATATCTCTGCTGAAACCTTTCAAGCTAGAAGAGGGTGGTCAGTGGCTTTTAATCTCCTAAAACAAAATAACTTTCAACCCAGGATCCTATATCCAGCTAAACTGAGCTTCATTTACGATGGAGAAATTAAATACTTTAATGTTAAAGAAATTTTCAATAACTAAACCTGTTCTCCAGGATATTCTCAGACCTGTCCTCCTTAAAGACCATTGCAATCCTCCACCACAAAAGTAAACTCACTCAGAAACTTTTGATCAAACTCCAACTTCCACAGTGGTGAAAGGATTAAAAATGTCCATGGGACTTTTGAAAAACGTGTTACCCAAAATTCTACCAGTCTTATTAATATTCTCCATTAATGTGAATGGCTTAAATTGTCCTCTAAAGAGGCACAGGTTGGCTGACTGGATACAAAACTCAGGCCAGATATCTGCTGCATACAAGAATTTCATCTTACCTTAAAAGATAAGTATAGACTCAGGGTCAAGGGATGGTCATCTATATTTCAGGCAAATAGAAATCAGAAAAAAGCAGGTGTTACAATTCTATTTGCAGATACAATAGACTTTAAACCAACAAAAGTAAGAAAAGATAAAAATGGTCACTTCATATTTGTTAAGGGTAATACTCAATATGATGAGATTTCAATTACTAATATTTATGCACCCCAGAATGTACCTCAATTTATAAGGGAAACTCTAACAGACATGAGCAACTTGATTTCCTCCAGCTCCATAATAGTTGGAGATTTTAACACTCCTTTCACAGTGTTGGATAGATCCTCCAATAAGGAGCTGAGCAAAGAAATTTTAGATTTAAAATTAAACATTCAAATTTGGATTTAGCAGACATCTACAGAACATTTCACCCCAACAAAACTGAATACACATTCTTCTCATGAGCCCACGGAACATACTCCAAAATTGATCACATTTTAGGTCACAAGTCTAACCTCAGTAAATTTAAAGCAATAG